>CABFVZ010000239.1:382202-397172 GCA_902151445.1 Timema monikensis | reverse complement strand
ATATATATATACGTTCAAAGTTGTTATTACTTTATCTTTCCAGAACAGCTATAGTTAATTTTATTAAAATGTATATTATTATAATTGTTATTAAGGTATGGATGGTTTAAAAAAAATTCATTACGACTCATGTAGTACACTAAAATATACCAAACCATTAAAATTTAACGTTAAACGGTTTGATTATGTCAGTACACGACCTATAAACTAACTCAAGTCTAGAACAGGTACAACATCCTGCCTCAAACCTTTGAATTCATCAGTGTGAAAAAGAAAACACTTATTTAATCAATTATAACTAATACGGCCATACCAGGAACTAAACCCAGGATATTTAGCACAGTAGAAAGACACGCTATCGACTGAGTTAAAAGAGTCGTACCAAACTGGGCGCGTCGCAAAACACGATGCGTAACGTAAATATGAAAGATAAAAGTGAATCCCGACTAGCGACAGATGAAACGATATTTCAAACTCGCTTTGCTAGTTGGGGGCTTCGCCCCCAAACCCCCGATGAGTTTTCTTTGCAAGTAGATGTAAACTAATGTAATTCCATAGCCGTGTTTTGATAGATCTTACTGTTTAGCCACAAGAGACCTCCAAAGAAAGGACTGTGCCAACTTTAAAGTTGCTCCACTATTTTGAATTTTTTTAGTAAGTTAAATATTAAAATTTTTAATTTTGGGGAATTTTACCATCGGTTACAGGTTAAAATCTATAAGTTTGCTAAATTTAAAGTTTATAGCTTCTCTGGGAGTGGGTAAACATTAATGCCAGTGAGTGAGTCAGCCATGTTGCTTTATAATAATATGATAATAATAATAATAATAATAATAATAATAATAATAATAATAGCCTCGAGCGAAACTCCTTTGTCTGGCCAACAAACATATACCTAAAAACGCGCTCGAAGTATTTGAGGGACGCGTAAAAAAAATTATTTGAATTGACATCGTTCGATAATGTCCGCGTAACCATCAACGGACAATCGGTTGAGCTGTACACTTTTTTGCAGCACTTTCTACGGTATGTGTGTACTCTGTAGTCAATTGAAGCTCTAAATTAAAAACAAAAAAACAAACTCTTATTTGGTTTCGTTTTCTGTATACAAATAAATTAAAAATAATTCTACTATAAATATTATTGTGTGAAAAATGAAAACATCAAAGTTTCCAATGTATGAAATAAATAAACAAATATCAGTTTTTTTTCCGAAACATATGCACTCGAAATAAAACATGATTATTATTTTGTGTACACTTCATCCCAACACTCCTGTAGTTTCAAATATTTTAATGGATTAAATTTTTTCGAATTTATTTAGTACTGAATTATTAGTTTCATAACTCCATTAAAATTATTATAATTAATTCAATGTTGAGAAAGATTTTCTTAAAATAACATTTTTACTATTTATGAATTTATCAGATTATTTTAGCATACAGCTTACAAACTCACAAATATGGCACACGGCGCAATATTTCTCGAGTCTCAATCTTTGATTCAATTGGTTAAGAAAGATAACAAAATAAAACAATAATAAATAAAAATAGTACAATATGTTGTATATTTTAGGAATCTATACACAGTTAAAGACAGTCTCTTTCGTGTCGTAGTTGTGATATACTTATTTTAAATTGCTGTTATGGAATGATATTGTAGTGGATGTGTCATTGCTTTGTAATTTTTTTTTATGAAGATGTGATGGGAGATATATTATATAAGATATTCAAGGTCTCTATGGTGTACTAAATTCTATTATATTCATCATTCATCACGTCAATTTATACTTTATAATGGGGACTAGTCAACCACAAAAGTCTTGGGGTAAAGTGCTCAGTTCAGGAACCAATTTTCATGGGTTCAAATCTAGCCGAGGTTGACGGATATTTCTCGAGAGATAAAATTCCATAGCACAGCTTCCTTCAGAAGAGAAGTATATTAATCGGTCTCTTGTCGATAGTGATACGTGAAAGAACTCTGGAAAATATGTGAAAATATATTTCGGTCAAAATTAGTACACACTTTATTGTTCGTTCGTAAAAATTCAGTGTCGAAGGCAATGGGAAGTCACCACACTTTATGAACTCTTCTGGTACATGTTACTTTTACCAGGTGGTGAAGGCAGCACTAACCAGTTGAAGGGCTGAGTGTATGGCTAACGCTGGATGGATATAAATAAAACCAAAATTTGGGTTGTTGACTTAAGAAGAAGATGAATGAAGATTGAAACCTTTCTTTTTACATTCTCTCGACACCTCGGAGGGAAAGTATTGTGATCGTTAAAAAAATCAAACTCGAGATTTTGATAAATGTTGACGTTTCATGACACCCCGAAACAAAAAAAAGTTGTTTTCGCAATGACGCCTGTCTGCCTGTCTGTCCGTCTGTACCTCGGGCTAAAGCTGAAACTATTTTACCGATTGAACTAAAACTTGGTATCTGGGGTTTTCACGAGGTCCCACCAAGGGATTTTTGAAATTGGATATCCAACCCTAAAATTAAGGGTAGTTTACTGAAGAGCAAAAATAGAAAAAAGATGATTTTATCAAAATTCGCTCTAACAATTTTGTTTAAATTTTATATTTAGACACTGTTTATTATTATTATAAATATGATGAAAATTCTCATTTTCTTATGAAAATGACTTTGAGAGAACTTTACATGGGAAAATTTTTCAAATATACATAATTTCTCCACAAATCTTGAGATATTTCTTCACTCAAAATTGGTAGTACTATTAAAGATTAAAATATTTTATTCGAAATCTATTTTTAATATACCAATAGGCTTAGTTTCTTAGCTATAATTAAATGTATATACTTTTTAATATTCGGGACTGAAAATTAATTTGATTCTTATGCTCTTTGTTGGACAAAGATGTTTCTATTTTCGCTCTTTCTCTGTAACAGTGATCCTAGTTCCAAATGCTATAGAGTAAGAAAGTAACAGTGTATTTTATTTAATTTATGGTTTTTGATGTAGTGTTTCTACAACAATGGTTATACCTATGATTTCGTTTAAAAAAACCTTACAAGTTTTTAGTAAATATATATTTTAAGATAAAATTGAGAGAAAGTCTGTGTGGTGCGCCGTACCATTTTATTTTTTTTTATATTCGATTTGCGAGACCAAAATAAAAGTCAGATTTGTTCCACATGATGAAAGGTTTGAAAACCATTGAGTTCTATTGTATTATTAAATACCATATTTAAATCCCTCCGCAGCATTGAAACATTAATTTCAGTAAATGGCAAGAGTTGAGTTGAGTCATAAAACAATACACTTCGATACCTTTATTAACGAAGAAGGGAAAGTGAAAAAAGGGGAAGTGAAGGAGAGAGGAAAGAGGAAGGTAGGTTGATAGACCCAGGCCCTATAGGCCCGGCGACGCAGTACACACAATCCACCACCCCGGTTTCTGTATTGATCCATGAGAAGGGGGGAGGGAGAGAAAAGGGGAGGTGGAAAAAAAAAGGGAAGAGGGTGGCGGTGGTGTAGTCTTATCGCGACCGGTAACCACCACCGCACAACCTCCACATGCACGCCTACACGCACACCCGTCCTGAGTTCAAAACCCTTCTCCCCCCTCTCCCATGACGCAATAAACGATATGAGCACACATACCCACTTCGGTGGCCGCGTGGTCCAACGCGCTATTCTCGGTGTGGACTAAACTGCCGATGACGGGGAGATAGAGGTTCAAATCTCGATCCGATGTACTGAGGGTGTGTTTTGTCCGAAATGGTTTTACACTCTCCCTCCACACTAATGCAGGTACATTTCTTATAAATATAACTTTCTTAATCCCCAAAATTAATATTTTATTAGTGCATAAGCGTAAAAAATGAGCGGGTAGTAAGACGTGCTAAAAAAAAAGGTACAGGTACTTCTGGCTCAGTGGCAAACGTGTTCTTGACCCAAACACAGAAAGGTAAGGACTCAGTTTCGAACCCCAGCCAGATATAATTAGTTTTTTATTTTATTAATTAAAAAAAAGCATATCCCAAGGCAAAGGCTTTCTGATACATACATTATTTTACTGAGGAAAAAATCATTTTTCTTAAGCTAATTAACAAAATACAAAAAATAGGTTGTGTAATGTTTTTTTAAATAAAATAATTAATTATTAATTTATGAGTTTGGTTTACGTTCATACAGTAAAACTCCTAGATCTAGGCACGAGTATTTTGTCTATTTGAGTTACCCTAAATTTGATTAATTTTAAATTAATTTAGCACCGCTTCTTACTAACCGTTCGGGTTATACGCCTATGTACTAATTACACAAAAGTGTTATGTATTAAGAAGATTTAGTTCAGAGGAAGTTCAGACTCATTTACGCGGAGGGAGAGTGGAAAATTATCTAGGAAAAAACACTTCCAGTGCACTCGATTGAGATCAAACTCCGAACTACCCATCTTCGGCATTCTAGTCCAACACGGGATTAGCGCGTTAGACCATACGGCCACCGCAGTGGGTAATTTTATATTAGTGAATGAAAATAAACCCTAAATATAGTTCCAAGTTCACTTTTTAATCAAGTTGAGTATTAAATAATATTTATAAGTACACCCACTTGGTGGTAGAGTGTTCTAAGGCACGCCCGAGGTTTGCAATTGAATCCACGAGTCTAGTGATGAGCTAATTTTTATCAAGTCATACAAAAACTACTCCATAACCTTCATACGCATATTTTTATACTAATATTAAAATGTATTTTGAAAACACATAATTCCTAAAAATAGATCACTACACTACCTTTAGCCAAGTATTTTTTAAAACTCAACGAATAGTGCGAGCCCCCAAGCAAGTTATACCGACCAAGTCTCCATCACAGCTAGCGATGATCGTGCCTACATTCGCGGATAGAGGTTGTCATATGGTGAACATAACGAACCTTCTAGCCATTAATCTCAGTTTTATAAACTGGACAAGACACCTTGTGAATGTGTGGAATACCAGGTCGCCACCGTGGTTCGGATTCCACGTTAAACTGTAGGTCCTTCATTTCATCTCACAATCACCCTACCATTATACATTAGCGTAAGTGCGTATAACCCGAACGGGTAGTAAGACGCGGTGCTAATAATAATAATAATAATAATAATATAAACTGGATATACTCCTTCTTTATTCAAGTATCATCTCATTTATCCTCAATAAACTGAGTTTGACCCCGTACCAGATAAACTGCTTCACAGATAAATTTGAGAAGCGCCGGGGATCGTATCTGGGACCTCTGTATCAAAGAAATCTGACCACTAGACCACAGAGGTGGTCTCATATATTTTTATACTAATTTTAAATGTATTTTGGACACACATTGTTCCTATTGTAAATGAAAAAAAAGTGGTAATTTAAACATGTTTAATTTAAACGAATTATCCGAATAAAATATAAGTTACTATCCTTGATACGTCAATATGATACAACATATATATGGTGAGATGGAAGTGGTGGCGAGAAAAATCCGGTGTTTTTTGCAGTTTTTATGAAAAAACATTTTTTTTGGCTGATATAAATAAAATATTGCTACATTACAAACATAGAATTTGATTTTCTTCACATGGTGACATCAAAATTTCTTGAATATTTGTCAAGAGTGTCATGGAATTTTATGACAACTTTTTCTCTTTATTTAAAATGTTTCTCATCTAATGCCGCTATGCTCATGGCAGATATTCAGAAACTGTCGATATCACTAAGTGAAGAAAATTAAATTTTGTGTTTTTAATGGAGAACTATTTTATTTATTATAGCAAAAAAAAAATGTTGCCACAAAAACTTGTTTTAATGGCCTTTTCTCGCGTCCCCTTACATCTCACCTTAAGGTGGAGTGCTAGTGAGCGTGAGTTTAGGGCAGTATTTTTTGCAGTTTTTATAGCACAATGCGTATAACCCGAACGGGTAGTAAGACGCGGTGCTAATAATAATAATAATTTATAGCACAAACATTTTTTGGCCAAAATAAATCAAATATTTCTTCTATAGAAACATAGAGTTTTGTTTTCTGCACATGCTAATCTCAACAGTTGTTGAATATCTGTCATGAGCATAGCAGCATTTGGTGACAAACTATTTAAATAAAGAGAAAAGTTTGTCACCAAATGCTGCCATGCTCATGACAGATATTCAACAACTGTTGCGATTAGCATGTGCAGAAAACAAAACTCTATGTTTCTATAGGAGAAATATTTGATTTATTTTGGCAAAAAAATGTTTGTGCTATAAAAACTGCAAAATTAATGCACCAAACTCGCACTCACTAGCACCCCACCTTAAAGAAGGAATTAAACATGAACATCAGTTGGAGCATTAATGGGTTTTTTCCATGAAAGTAAAGACTTAACTTCTCTCGGAAAAAAAACCCATCAATTTTACTACAGTAGACTACTTTTCCAAGAAACTTGGTGGGTAGGAAATAAAGGCATCCTGGGCCGCATGTGGCCACTGGGCTGCCAGTTGGACGACCCTGGTCTAAGGCGTACGTACCTTTTTCAATAGACTGAACTGCCAATTACGGGGCCATCGAGGTTCAAATTCCAGTTAGGTATACTAATTGTTTATATACAAATGGGTTTATATTCTACCTCTACAAAAATTCATGAATAATGTTTCTAAATCACCCGCCTCGGTGGCGTTGTTAGCTAACGCACTAGTTTCATGTTGAGCTAAACTGTCGAGGACGGGGAGATCGAGGTTCTAATTTCGCTCGGGTGAACTGGGGTTGATTTTTCCTTAAATGGTTTTCCACTCTCCCTCTATGCAAATGCGGGTATCATTTTATCTATATTTAGCCTTCCCAATTCCTAGAATACCATGTACCGGTAGAAAGGGTTTCAAATACTTGGAAAATGTATCAAAGCTATTAAAAAGTAACATTTTAGAAAACATTCTAAACAAGTTGAAAGTAAAGAGTGGATTTAAATTAGAATTTAAGACTTGGCTATATTGATTAAGAATATATAGAAATAATTGATTCATAAATTTGTTATGTTAATTGATGGAATAAATTGAAGTTGCAGATCAAAATGTATAATCAGGTTAACTTTTGGAAATAGCATATTATCAAATTATGAACATTACACACATAATAAATTAATTAATCATCAATTTAGCAATATCTTTGGTGATGATAAGTCTATATATGAAAAAAACGTTAATAAAAGGTTGTAAAACTTACAGATAACAAAATAGGTTTGACAAAACAATGTTCAAGTCCAGGTAATTATTAAAAAGTAGTTACTTAAATAGTTATCAGCCCTCCCTCCATGCAAATTTGAAGACCAGTTTTTTTAAGGTGGGAGTGTAGGTTACACAAGGAGAGATATTTTCGCATTTTTTATAGTTTACTTTTTTGGCTAAAACAAATTAAATATTTCTCCAAGTAAAACATATAGAGTTTAATTTATTTCACATGTTTATATCAACAGTTCTTGAAAATACATTATGAGCATAGCAGCATTAGGTGAGAAACCTTTTATATAAATAGAAAAAGATGTCATTAAATTCCAGGAAACCCTTAACAGATATTCAACAACTGCTGATATTAACATGTGAAGAAAATTAAACTTAAGTTTCTACTTTAGAAATATTTTTTTCTAGTTTGAACCAAAATATGTGTTGCTATGAAAACTACACAAACACTGCACTTTTATCACATTCGCTATGAGCCCACCTTGAATGTTGCGATCTTCATACCTACCTAATTAGCATAATTATTCAGATAACTTTGACGTGGAGACAGAAGGACAAATCTAACTATTGTATATTTTTAAAGTCATGAACAAAATTTAATTGTTATATTATTATTATTATTTATTATTATTACTATTATCACCGTGTCTTACTACCCGCTCGGGCTATACGAATATACGCTAATGTGTAATGGTAGGGTGATTATGAAATGAAATGGAGGACCTAAAATTTAAAATGGAATTTGAACCACGGTGGAGGCTTGGCATTCCTCACATTCACAAGTTGTGATTAATACACGTCTTGTCAGAGGCGAAGTAAAGGTTTGGCAATAAGTTAAATCTGTGCCTAGACCGGGGATTGAACCCCGGACACCCAGCACAGAAATCTGACATCCTACCCCTAGACCACCAGGTCACCTTTAATGGCTATATAAAAAAAATTGTGTGCCTCACATATAGTTGACAAAAATTAATCAAAGTCCAACTCATTTATCTCATCATGATTTCACTGGGATTCAAAACAGTAAAGTGTAGAATAATGATTAGGCGAAGTGTTTTAATGGAGCTACCTTGAGATATAGGTATAATTATCTATAATTTGGCAAACATCCTAGAAATGCGGGGTTTTCCTAAGGTATTAATTAATATATTCATAACCTATTTACTCGGTGGTTGATGGATCGCAGAGAGCAAGTCTAATTAGCTTCCCCTAGTTCAAAGTTCCTGTACAGATTACATAGTAGAGTGGGGGAAATCAGGGGGAAGTTCAGCCTGCTAAGTAAGTCCTGGACTTTATTTAAAATATCCTCTTTCTTTGTTAGCTTCAAATTTAATTTTCTTTTACAAGCTCGACAACTTTCAAGTGTTTTATAAAGTTTTCTAAAATTTCAAACTTATTTTAACCTAATAAATGTGTGTAAACAGTTTGAAAGCAAAGTTTAGTGTAATTTAATACTTAATCAACACCCAATAATTTAGATTAAAGTAAAACTATAATAATTTATACATAATTTAGGCTTGACTGTCTTTTTATATTTATTTTTAAAGACAAAACGAATCATTTAAATAAATCATATAGACACTTTTAAAAATACACGTCGACCCTTTCAATGGTTACGTGAAATATCTTGTCTTTTTTTTTACTGGTGAAGAAGAATCTCAGCTGTGTGTAATGAGGGTAGTATTTAATTAATGATTCCTCAATCTCCCTCCATGCAAATTACGGTACTTGCTATCTAAATTATAGCTTCCCCATCCCTCTATGTGGATAGTTTGGATGAATAGTAAGACGAGGTGCAAGAAAAAGTTTTATAATTATATTGACACTAAGAATATTAATTCATTAAATACCTACGCCCAACAGCTAATGTTATATAATATTAAATAACAGAAAGAGGGTGATAGACCTATATTTTAAAGTAATGCATCAATATTCGATTGAAAATATTACTTGAAATTAAATCGTGTATAAGTGACTCATAATGAAATGGGTCTTGATCGAACCCTTGAATTCTGATTCAGAACAAGGCATATTATACGTGCACCCATAACTTATAGCTACACTATTATTATTATTATTATTATTATTATTATTATTATTATTATTATTATTATTAGCACCGCGTCTTACTACCCGTTCGGGTTATTAGATAAATCTGTGCCGGGACTGAGGATTGAACCCCGGCCGCCAGCATAGAAGTCCGACACCTTACCCCTAGACCACCAGGTCACCACGGCTACACTATTACAATCATGTATTTAATAAAATAGTACAGACTTTTTGTGTCAAAAAGCAAGTCAGTCAAACTAAACGTTTACATTCACTTAATTTTAGGCGGGCCTTAATTTTACTCGATTTTTACTTCTAGTTGTGCTAAGAAATTGTTTTTTTTTGTTAATTGGTATGTCCTAAGACATGAAAGAAAATTTTACGGCCTGTATTTTAAAAACAACTTTATTAAGTGCTAGTGTACCAAAGTCATGCGTGATAATCTATCCCCTAATTCTCCCGGAATCTAGAGTAATAAACTTTTTTCTGAGTCTTCCATCCGGTAAGGTTCGGCGAGAAGAAATATTACCACTCAATTAACATAAATTAGTATATTTGCTCAGTCCTTATACAAATTGTATAAACAAAGAAGAAAGTTTTATGTAAATGTTTGTACGTAAGAAGAATTCACATTACAGGAGTAATTTTTCTTTTCAGGCTTTAATTAAAAGGGCAGGCTTAAAGTTTCAAAAGAAACAGGTAATTCTGAGGGTGATAGAACAGAAACTTTTTTTTAACTTTTATATTATTTGTTTTAACATTATGTAATGTGCTACATAGACTAATTTATTTTCATAGTGGCGTAAACATTTGGGAGAGTCTTACTCCTTATTTTCATTTAGTATGTAAAAAAGTAAAATCAACTTTTAAATATTATGGTTTTTTTAGCCAATTTGCACGGATTTTAAATGAACGTATAATTATTCTACTGAGGCTTAGACGGGATTTTTGTATTAATTGCTACTAAGCGTATAGGTGCTATATATACAATTGAATGATTTAACATTATTAATCATGCTATAATCTATACTAATATTATAAAGAGGAAAGATTTGATTTTTTGTTTTTTTGTTTGTAATGGATAAACTCAAAAACTACTGGACCGATTTTAAAAATTCTTTCACCAATATAAAGCTACATTATCATCGAGTAATATAGGCTATATTTTATTTAGAAAATTAAATTTATTCCTAATAAAAATGTCGTTAGTATATTATATAGTCGTTGAAAAAAAAAAGTTGTTGAAGGGAAAGTGGGGTTGGTGAAAGGGGCGGGGTAGGGGTGAGTGAAGAGAAATAGATGTAGTGACGAGAGAGAAAAAAAAAGATTAAAATAAAATTTGGGGAAACGAGGGGAGTAAATGAAATTGGAAGAAGCTGAAAAATTAATTTGATTTTAACAATTTGTTTGATTGGTGTTTACACAATTCCTTTCGCGCCTAGAGCAAACAAAATTATAGAGGAATGAGATGAAAATAGGAGGGAAGATAAAAAGAGGGAGGGGAATATACAGTGATGGTAGGACTGTATTTTCAAAAAAAAAAGTAAGAAAAGTTTTGTTTTTATATTGACATGATGGATGATTTTAAGCTTTGATTTACAGGATACTTTACAATATATTTTCACGGGGAAGGGGGCTAGTACAATATATAAATGGTATATTGGTGGAAGTTTACGTGTATTTTTTTTTATTAATCCGAGATATTGGACGTGCACTTCATGATTCGACTGATTATATTACTACACGAGAATTTCTATGAGTGAGAGCGAAAGGGCCTACCAATATTTCCGGGGAAGGGATTTTCACAAGCTGTACCGTCCAGAGTTTTTTTACACACCACAATCGACATGAGAACCGCGGCTTTAATTCGCCATCGAAGGAAGTTGCGCTAAGAATTTGTATCGCTCAAGAAAAATTCGTCAACCCCGACTGGGCTTGAACCCACGAATATCAGATCCGGGGGCGAGCACTTTAGCCCAAACCACAGAGGTCAACTTGGCGTATCCTTAAACCCAATTTTACGTTTCATAACTACATGTGACTGTCTCAAAAGACTCGACAACCGATAACGGGGAGATCGGGGTTTGAATCTCAGTCGGTTGTATTGATAATATTTATTTTTACAAATAGTTTTCCACCTTACCTCCAAACAAATGTGGGCATATTTCCTATAAGTAATGACTAAGTACTTAAGGCAGAAAGTCAGAATTTGCTTACATGCTTTGGAATATATCAGAAGCGCACAAGGTAGGTGTATCAAAATCACATAATTTCTTGTAGTATCTGAGTGCCATATGGCAACACCGCAAGAGATGTATATTTTTTCAGAAATTATAAGTATCGTAAGTTATATTAAATTGCTAGTTATCAACCTAACCAAACCTAACCGAATCAATATTGTAAAGAGTAAGAGGTTGTTAACAATACCTGTTTGCCATGTTGCCACGTTATACATATTAAGTAGTTTTTAATTATTTAATATATATATCCGTACGCTTTTGATATGAGGTTTCTTTATCTGGTGCACTTTTGATAGGTTTTTTTAAGCGCCACATCTTACTACCCGTTCGGGTTATACAATTAAGTACTAATTAAGCTAATGAGTTAGGGATAGGGAGGGTTTAATTTAAAGTAAGTGGTCCCGCATTCGCGTGGAGGGAGAATGGAAAACAATTTAGGAAAAACAAACTCCCAGTACACCCAACCAAGATTCGAACCTCGATCTCCCCGTCCTCAGAAGTCTAGTTCAACATGAAATTAGAGTGATAGCTAACTACGCCATCGAGGCGGGTCGATTTTGATGTTCTACATGAATAATACCTTCCCCATCCCTTTTCCATTAACGTAGTTAATGTATGAGTATAGCCCGCACAGGTAGTAAAACGCGGTGGGAAAATCAAACCAAATAAGTATTCGTAAATCTTGTTTATAATAAAGAGGAGAATACCCAGCTACCAAAGTTCGTCACAGTCTTTCAAAGATATTTATATTTATCATATCGGTGACCTGGTGGTCTAGGGGTAAGGTGTCAGACTTCTGTGCTGGCGGCCGGGGTTCAATCCTCGGTCCCGGCACAGATTTATCTGATTACCAAACCCTTCCTTCACCTCTGACAAGACTTCTTGTGAATGTGGATAATGCCAGGCCTCCACCGTGGTTCGGATTCCACGTTAAACTGTAGGTCCTTCATTTCATCTCACAATCACCCTACCATTACATATTAGCGTAAGTGCGTACAGTCACCTTACCATTACACATTAGCTTAAGTGCGTACAGCCCGGATGGGTAGTAGGACGTGATGCTAATAATAATAATAATAATAATAATAATAATAATAATAAAATAAATGCTACCCGCCTTGGTGGCCGCTTCTCTAGTAGTAGACTAGCCCACCTATAATGGGGAGATTGAGGTTTGAATCTCGGTCGGGTTTACTGATGGTTTTTTTTCCAAAAATGCTTTTTCACTCTTCCTCCACCCAAATGCGGATACAATTTCTATAAATATAACCCTCCTTATCTGTAAAGTCATTAGAGTTATTAGTATATAAGCGTATAGCTCAAACAGGTGGTGTTAAAATATAACACTCCCTTTCACTCTTAATTCTATCATATTCTTGGTATATTTGAGCGTGATAACTCTATTCTAGGTTATCACTAGCTATACTAATGGGACTAGGTGTGTTGGTCCAATTAGGCTTTGTTTAATCCACCGAAATTCTCCTCCGTACAAAATGTTCTAATTTAGAAACAGCCTGCATCAAAACCACAAGGATTATAATTATTGTGTTGAATACATGAATAGATTATATCCCGGTTAATATTATGTATTATGCAAACTGGGAGCAAATTTGATGTTTTATGCATAAAATTTAATATTTACAAACAAATATATCTGAATTGGTGGGACCGTGGACTAAACACCAAGAACATCACGTCTGGTGTTTCAATGAAAGACCAGGTCGGAGTTATAATTATTATTATTATTAGCACCGCGTCTTACTACCCGTTCGGGTTATACGCACTTACGCTAATATGTAATGGTAGGGTGATTGTGAGATGAAATGGAGGATCTACAGTTTAACGTGGAATCCGAACCACGGTGGAGACCTGGCATTCCTCACATTCACAAGATGTCTTGTCAGAGGTGAAGGAAGGGTTTGGTAATCAAATAAATCTTTGCCGGGACCGAGGATTGAACCCCGGCCACCAGCACAGAAGTCTGACACCTTACCCCTAGACCACCAGGTCACCGACCAAAATGGTTTATACTTTATCTTTCCACACTAAAGTATGTACGCCTTCTTTCGATCATATTGTCCTCATACCTATTCTATCAATGTAATTAAATCCATATATGATGGCGGGTAGTAAGACAGTTGAAAATACATAAATAATTTATTGTATGACCTATTTTAGATTGTGAAATTGAAAAACAATCCTTAATAAATTTTACTTAGTAAAACAATTTTTTTTATAATAATATAAAACATTCTTCATATTTACATTTTAAATAAAATATCGCCGGCCATTTTGGAAAATTTCTCTAAACATTTAAAAGAAATATTAATTTCAAAAATCAGTCATCAGTAAATTACCCTGAAATTTTTTATTTAAAAATAAATAAATAAATAATGGAACATTATATTTTATCGTGTAAAAAAATTCCTCAGACAAAATTTTTGAAAAAAATAAATAAAAATTGAAGCCATTTTAGAAAAATTTCAAATTAAAATAAATCAGTATTTCTTAATTTGACAGTATAATCATAATTAAAAAACATTGAGGTATGACCGTCTCAAATCACTATATCAATTTTGGAAAAAGTACCCAATTCGGTGGCCGCATGATATAAGGCGTTACTCTCGCAAATAAACTAGAATGACAGTAAAAGGGAGGTTGGGTTTCGATACCGGTTGGATATTCTGTTGTAATTATTCATAAATGACTTTCCACTTTCTCTCCACGCAAATGCAGATACACTTCCTCTAAGTTTAACCTACCTCATCCCTTGTCCATTAGTGTAGATAGTACATAGGTGTATGTATATCCCGGACGAGTAGTAAGACACGGTGCTCAATTTTTTTTTTTAATAATCCATAAAACTGTTTTGATTTCAGCCCCAGGGCCAAAAAAAATAATTGAAAGACCCACATTTTTGGGTTCGGGGGAGCATTAATTGTAAAGATTCATCATAATCTCGAGGTAGAAAATTTTCCCAATTACTATGTCTTCTCTTTATAAAAAATATAAAGTCTGCAAATTAAGCAGTACCTAATCATACATTTTACTCCAACGTTTTTAAATAAATAATTTTGTTAATTTCAACATGTTTATTTTGATGAATGAAACTGTTCATGACTTGAAACCTATTTAAGTAACATTTATAGGCGTAAATGACAGGTTTGATTCAGTAACGCTCGTTGTACTCTGGTATGAGGTTTCGTTCAGAGGCAAAATGTAATGAGTAAATTGAATCTCCTCCACCGGCAGAATTTTGCAGAGAGGATAGCAAAAAGAGGGTTGAGGGGCCTGGGACATGAATATAACATGAGGATTCACGGTAGGTACTCATTTTCTCCTTCTCTTTCAACTGTCTCCATTATTTATTCAGTTTGATAACCACTGAGACTAAAATTCCCTCGGCCTCTAAAACAAGAAGTAACGAAAGTGCATTTATTTCAGGAAAACAAACACCCAATCATACAAAAAAAAAAAAAAAA
>CABFVZ010000239.1:359567-382070 GCA_902151445.1 Timema monikensis | reverse complement strand
AAAAAAAAAAAAAAAATAGTCATATTTATTTAACAATGAGAAAATTTATTTTAAGCTCGAATCTTGCGATTTTACCTAAAGTTTGAATACTTTATCCTCGATTAAAAAAAAAACTTTTATTTCTAAGATACTTTTTATTTTTAGCACCGCACCTTATTACCCGTTTGGTTTAACTTTTATGTATCAGTTACGCTTATGGTTTTAGATACTAGGGAGGCTATATTTATTAGAAGTGTACCCACGTTTGAGTGGAGGGAGAGTGGAAATCCAAACGACCCTCAGTACACCCGACTGAGAATCGAACTTCGATATCCCTATCATCCCCAGTCTAGTTTACTGTGAGAGTCACACGTTAGACCATACAGCCACCGAAGCCAGTATTCAATAATAACTTGTGGTATGGTATATATACTGTTAAAATTCTATCTTTGATTCCTTTAAACTCACAAAATAATGTACCTACATCTTTCAAATAAAATTGTATCTAAGTGTGACCAAAATATCCTTGTTCGGCTATAAATTGCTATAAGAAAAGTTATTTATTTGTCCTCGTTAGTGCTGCCATCTGTTAGATATTAAGGAACCATAATGTGCACGTCCAAATATAAACTTTTTTTTTAAATCTATAAACCTGTCATGTCTACCATATCTTCACCATTTTAGTTTTACATACATGAACATAACCCGAATAGCGTTAATATTCATCATACACAATAAACACTAGCTGTTAACAGCCCGATACTCCGTAACATTAAAATAACATTTTAATGTAGGTTTTATTGCCAGAACGTGACAAAAATAAACAACTAGTGGTTATGAAATAAGTTATTAGTCTATGAAATAAGCAAAAAATGTCTAATATAACAATATTCTCAAACATAAAATATAGCGATAAACATTTAAAAGTTCGTATTTTGTCTCCGTTGAACGACTAGATTCATAAAATCCCACTTTATCTAAAGTTCAAAAATTTACTTTTTATGTTCCCCCGATTCTGATAAAGAGGTTTAGTCATGCCTACTCTCTAAATACTGGTGCATTTAGTTAGAGTCTAAGCAGTTGGTCGGATATGGCTGAAATTTAACAGATTTAATTATAAAGCAAGCATAATATATTTCTTACTAGTTTTTCTGTGAACAGTAGACATCGGACCCTTTATTCAAAGAAGCCTAAGTACATTATGCTAAGATTATTTTAACATTATTTTTATATCTTAAATTTAATCTTTTGATTTTAATTTAAAACATATCCATTCTGCTATAATTTCTCTTTAGATTTAATATTGATATTTTCCCTGAGAGATCAAGTTTGACAAAAAATAAATTAATACTATATTCAATAATACATTATATTAATAGATAATAACCGATTTTCACGTGATTTAAGACGTCAGTCTCACAATAAGTCTTTAAATAAGAGAAAGCTTTCGGTATTAAACCCATTGTTTAGAATTTAAAATTTAAAATACTTGAAACTAGTCCTTAGATAAAAAGCCATTTGAGTAGCCACCACATTGAAACTTAAGATATTATAGTTATATTGAAAAACTACGCATATAAATCGCTTGTCCTAGATTCAAAGAATGTCCCTGCCAAATTTTGTTTTAAAGTGGTCAACGTATTTGGTTGTTACCACGGAACAAAGAGAATGGCCAATATTTTAGTTGGCCGCCTACTTAAAACGGATCGCTATATCTAAAAACCACGTATATACGTTTAAAGGTTTATATTTTTAAAATAATACTGCCAATTATAGTTAAAACTTGTCTGAGTATTTGAAAGTTATTTTGTAACAAAAATTCAGCTATACAGACAGGTTAAATGTCAAATGGTCAAGTTAAAACCTTGTTGCGCTCGGTCAATTAGTTGCAAAAGTTAACATACTATCTTAGAAATTAAAAAACAATGATTTATAAATGAAAAACCAGGAAAGTTTACTTAACGTAATAGTTGAATACTGAGCCCACCTTTTAAAATTAGTATTATGTGTACAAATCTTCGAATAAACCTTTAGCTGTCTATTTTGAAACTTACACACACGCACATGTTTATATGTGTGAGAATGTGGTTCACATGCGCAAAATATGTTGTGTATTTAAAGTGATCTTTAATTAAAACTCATGCGTCTTTGAATATATTTTATCTCCTGAGCCTCTAGGATTAACAGAACTGTCAGACGCTTGGCCAACTCAAGAAATCTCAAGAATGAAAGAAAACATGTTCAATGGACTTGGTTTGTCTATCTATATCATTCCCAGACTACTCCACGCTCTCTGGACTCTGGAGCCAAGCGGTTATCGGACGAGTAACGCCAAATCCTACTGTGATAACACGGGAAAGCGTCAGTAGGCCTAAAGTAATTTGACCAAAAAGAAATGTCCCTAAAAAAATCAATTGGCCTAAATTTATTTTGGCTAAAGGAAAAATTTCGATTTTAGAAAATGACGTTACGTTCACTAAAAGCCAGTTGGCCTAAAGTCATTTGACCAAAAAAAAATTCACTAAAAATCAATTGGCCTAAATTCATTTTGGCATGGAAGAAATTTTGATCCAAAAATGACGTTAAGTTCACTAAAACAGTTGGCCTAAAGTAATTTTGCCAGAAATGAATTTCGAATAAAAAAGATGACCTTTATCCTAAAGTTATTCGGCCTAAAATGAATGTTAAATAAAAAATTACATTATGTTCACCAAAAGTTAGTTAGACTAAAGTAATTTAGCTTAAGAATAAACTTCGCAGAAAGTAATTGAGCCTAAAATTATTTAAACTAATGTCATTTGCAGTGGTGGCTCGTGTATAGGCATTGCGGAACTGCAGCATCCCCTATTTCCACTTGATATTATCGATAACATTTAATATAATGAGTCCTTTTTTCTTTAATTCTTTATTTAATTTTGAAGTACAATATATATTCCTTAAGCTTAATGTCAGTACTTCAATAGCCCTCCCCCAGTTTAAAAAGGATACAAAAATAGTTGTATGGAACTGTGCGCTTCACAGTGCCAGCGACGTGGTGTTTGACTGTTGTGCGCATGCGCAATAGGAGGGGGTGGGGAGGAAGGCGGGACTTCCAGGTAGAGAGAGCACTGTTGCTCTCGCAGTGCCGGCTCTGGCGTGATGGTGGAAGGAAGTTTTTTTTTTACTCATCGTGTGTTGTGCTTAAAAACCGTGTACCATATTATTGAATGTGATAAAGTGTAGAAGAGTGTAGAATTAGATTATCATTCTTCTTCCAGCTATTCTATTTGATTATTTTTTTCCAGTTCATTTATTTAACAGAAAGACTAAATGCACTTGCAGTATTTTCAATGGAGAAAAATTTCCTCAATTATCATCCAGAGATCAAGGAAAAAATTATTGAACTTTTTGCGCAATATTAAAACAAGAAGAATGGATTTCATTTTTAAATGAATAGATCAAGCTTTAACTGTAACAATTTAAGTTAAAGTAAGTAAAAAAGTTTCTTTTTGTTAAGATTTTATCAAGTTCTTGAATAAATGTTATTTTTATACACATTTTTTTCCTTTTACACAATTTTAAAACAAAGGCTAAAAATATTCTGGAGCAGCACCCCCACTAATTTTAGCTACGAGCCGCCACTGGTCATTTGGCCTAGAAATGTTATGACCTAAAATTATTTGACCTAAATCTTTTCGCATAATGTCAATGAACCTAAAATTATTTGGACTACACTTTTGGCTAAATGATTTTAGGCCAACTGACATGTACCCAATGACATTCCGAGAAAAAATAATGTAGTTTTATATTTATTTTTATTGGTAGGCATAGAGTGCCGTGTTTATCTTTCTTTGGGTACATGCAATGGCATTGTACCTAAAAAAGAAAGAAAGAAGATATGATTGAAACTTGTGTGACAATAGAGAGTCTTGTGATGTCACAACTACGGCTATTATGTCATATTTCATAACCCTTTCCCTTTATGGGGCTTAATGTAAAATTTATTTCTCTTCCTACCATCATGCGATAAGAAAAATGAGACCGTGTTTGAAAATAATTGGAGGGCACGTGGATTGAACGTCAACTTTTTTATGTCTGATCCGGTGATACATAGGTCAGCGCTCAAATCTCTTCCTAATGTCATGAAGGGATTTTGGTTTCACACCCTTTAGCCACAAAAATTGTCGAAGTATTACAGATTGTCTAAATGTCTAATTGATTCTACTTTCTTCAGCCATACCATGTTTTAGTATAATTAAATGCGGTTAGCCAGGACATTTGGTAAGACACAATATAAAATTGGGTATTCTTATCAGTATATTATTTTTAATATTAAAAACTGTAATAAATGATTTTATTTTAATATTGTTAAGCAACGTGCACTATATTACTTACTCTATAGCATTAGGAACTCGAAAGTTAATTGCAGCATTTTAGAAATTACGCCACCTATTGCTATATTGAACTAGTTATATCCAGTCCAACTCATTACAGCCTATCCCTATTTTGAGCTAGCTATCCAGTCCACCCCAATATATCCTGTCCCTATTTTGAACTAGCTATCCAGTCCACCTCATTACACCCTATCCATATCTTGAGCTATCTATCCAGTCCACCCCATTATATCCTATCTTGAACTAGCTATCCAGTCCATCTCATTACACCTTATCCCTATCTTGCGATATCTATCCAGTCCACCTCATTACAACCTATCCCTATCTTGAGCTAGCTATCCAGTCCACCCCATTATATCCTGTCCCTATCTTGAACTAGCTATCCAGTCCACCTCATTACACCCTATCCATATCTTGAACTAGCTATCCAGTCCATCTCGTTACACCTTATCCCTATCTTGAGCTAGCTATCCAGTCAACCTCATTACACCCTATTCATATCTTAAGATACTTATCCAGTCCACCTTATTAAACCCTATCTATTTCAGGTCCATTCTAATGTTATCCTCACAGGTCTTCCCAATGGTCTCCCTCCTCCCCCTGAACAAGGTTCTAAATTCTCCCATTCACTCCGCATGGCTTGCACACAGTAATCTACAAGACTTTATTATCCTAACAATGTATTGTTATGAGTACAGGTATGTATCTCATCATTATGTAGCCTACTCCACTCCCCAGTAGCCTCAACTCTTTTTGGACCATGTATCTTCCTAAGCGCATTATTTTAGATCACCCTAATTTGTTTCGTCGTGTAAGATAAGAGACCACGTTTCCCATCCATAGAGAAAAGCCAGTAAATCTATGGTTTTGTATATTATTAGTTTTATGTTCCTTGAAAACAGGCAATATGTCAACAGCTTACTGACCAAGTAATAGCATGCTTTTCTCGACTGTATTATTTTCCTAATAATTCCCACTATAATATCGTTATTTCTAGATAAAATTGTTCCTAAACTTATTCAAAATGTCAAATGATATGTTAAATGTGCACTGTCCAACCACTAACTAAACATTAGATTAACAAGTCAACAAAACCGGAATGGTAAATTTTCAATGGTGGCACACATACAAACAGACTTAATACAGCATCTTAAATATAATTCTGAATTGAACTAAAGTCTTCGAGATATACACATATTATTTTGTACTCAACATCTAAAGGTACAACCTAGTAACAAAATCAACTTTACACAATTTTATGTTAACATTATAGAGGAGGGTAGATAACAGATTTTTACCTTGACATTGCGTGATATATATTGTCTGCGTGTACATGTCAGTATGTGATGTTATCAGCTTGCGTCATTTACATTATTTAATAGTGAAAGTGAGAGACAGGTAAATAGTTAAGTTATATTCGCCCCAAGCTTGCAGACTGTCCCGCATAGCACCTAGCTCTACACTTTGCACGGCCCCCATTGTCTGTCCTTATTTAGGGGTGGTATGCGAGAATGAGAAAGGCTGTTGTTTGAGTGTTAGTGTAGTGCTAGTGAAGTTTTAGTGTGGAATATATTAATAAGGGGCGTGTTTTTCGGGTGCTAGTGCAGTGTTAGTGTAGTTTTAGTGTGGAATGTATTAATGAGGGGCGTGTTTTTTGAGTGATAGTGTAGGGCTGGTGTTGTTTTAGGGTTGTAGACAATATCTAGAGGTAATGTTGTTTGAGTGATAGAATAGTGCTATAGGGTGTCATTTAATAAGCACAAAGTTTCCTTAACCCCTTAGTCTCAGTTTTCTAAACTGGAGCCGCTATTGTTTTCATTAAAGTAGCTCCTCGATTGTCCTCGCGACGCTGAGCCGACCCATTTTCATATACACTGTTTCACAATAAATATGGAGGCCCATATAATCAAACCAAGACCTCTGGGTCATTATTCAGGAACTCTGGCCATTAGACCACAGAGGAGGTCACAATTCTCTATATAACATAACAAAATTTTAAAAATATTAAATATTAAAAAAAGATATTATCTAGATAATCCCAATCTCACTGATGCCAAGCGAGGAATTCATAAGTCCGCACTTCAATACGTTTGGTGGTTCAAGAGTAATTCTGTATTTATTTTACTGGTGGGCTCTCAAGACCATTTAACCAACAACATTTTCCTGAACAATTTTAACAAGTTAATAATTATGAGCTATGATTTCAAATCATTACAGCTCACGAGGCATATTTAATTTTATATCAACACAAGATAATTTCTATAAGCGAGAATGAAAGTGCTCACCAATTTTGCTAGGAAAGGTATTTTTCATATATCTTCTAGAGATCTTTTACATGTCGCAATTGACATGGGACCAATGGCTTTACTTCCCATCCAAAGGAAGTTGTGTTACGGATTTTTATCACTCTAGAAATAGCCATAGATCCCAGATGGGTTTGAACCCAAGAACATAGGGTACTTAGGCGAGAACTTTACCCCAAGACCATCTAGTTTGCCTTATCAATTATTAAGGGTCAAAATTGGTATTTTATGCATTTTGCTCTCCATTGTCAGGGCAAGAAACTGTATTCAATGTATGGGGCTGAAATTTAGTATAACCAGACATTCATATGAGGTGTACAGAATGAAATATTTATAAATATGTCATTCTGTACACCTCATATGAATGTCTAATTATACTAAATGTCAGCCCCATACATTAAATACTTTAAGTTAACAATGGTACGCAAAATGCATTAGATATCAAATTTTATTGGTTATAACAAGAAAACCATGATGATTTGTATTCATCGAATCACTATTGATGGCTTATAGTGTAATGATTATAAACGTGACGAAATTGTGAAACAAAATTTTGATGGTTAAATGACCTTGACAAGACTTGTATTAATCACAACTTGTGAATGTGTGGAATTCCAGGCCTCCACCGTGGTTCGGATCCCACGTTAAACTGTAGGTACTCCATTTCATCTCACAATCACCCTACCATTACACATTAGCGTAAGTGCGTATAACCCGAACGGGTAGTAGGATGCAGCGATAATATTAATATTAATAATAATAATAATAATATTAATATTAATATTAATAATAATAATAGTAGTAATAAATGACCATAATTGAAAATGTCATCGCTAAATTTTTCCTAACACAACAAAATCAAGTGAGATAGAAAGTGAATAAACTATTTCATCCATTATGTAATACAAGCGTTGGGGTACAGCTGTATGAAGAAAGTTCGGAATCCAGGGGTACATTCTGAATGAAGAATGTCCGGAATCCAGTCTAAGAGTGGATAGGTATGCGTCGGATACCACGTTGACCCCGGCAATATTCTTGACATTCCAACAAGTCCCCAAGGAGCAGTTTACATCCGTGTTAGATAATAGTGAATGTACCAACAATATACAGCGTGGATGAAAACGGTCGTATTTCCCTTGGACAGAGTGTTTTTCTTAATGAAAATAATTAAACAAAACTTTGGAATAACACTTTATTTAATAAGAGCAAAAAAAACAAAAAACAATCATACTGATATTACATATTCTGACATTATTTTTATGACGTCTTAATAGCCGTTCGGGCTATACGAATATATTAATTACACCAGTAGAGTGGATATGATAAGGGTAAGATTTGAGAGGAAATTTGCCATAAACTGCACGGTACTCGCTTCAGTGGCCAAATAGTCTAAGGCGTCATCAGATCGGGGTTAAAATCCCGGTCGGGTAGACTGAGGGTGGTTTTTCTTAAATTGTTTCCTACTCTCCCTCCCTACTTTTATAATGCTTCCTTATTCATCCCTACCCCATTAGATTAATTATCATAAATGCGCATAGCCTAAAGAGGTAGTAGGACACGGTAATAGTAATAATAATAATAATAATAATAATAATAATAATAATACCGTAGAATAAATTGATAAACTGTTTAGGAAAAATTACTCTCATTGCACCTTGTTAAGATTCGAATTTCAACTTCTCCGTAACAGGTAAGTCAGACTAAATGAGATTGATACTTATACCACGTGCCCACCAATGCAGGATGGTTTCTATCAGGAGTATTTTGGAGTATATATTGAACCAACTAATTCTATTTTAAGCTGACTTAAAAACCAACTTAATTATATAATAAACAGGCTACTAAATTCACCAGTAATGAATTTATCAATGTGAAAGTGAAAAACAACCATTTACCCTATATTAACTTGTCAGTCATTTCGAGAATTGAAAACCGTGACCCTTTTCTATGTAAAGAGAGACACGATACTAACTGACCTAAAATTTAACATTTTAAATTAAAAGTTAAATAGCTATTTAATCCCTAGATACATCTCACTTAGGAACACACATTCCACTCATCGGGTCCTACATCCTCTCTACTAAAGCTCATTTTGTTTTCTTATTGGGTATGGAAAATAAACTTGGACTCTTAGGAAGATGGAAAAGAACTACTAGTATAGCTTTTAAATGTAGTGTTGGAGAAGACTTGAGAAGATCAGGACAGACAGGGAGACAAATGAAGAAGTTATAAGAAGAGTGGGTGAGAATATAACCATTTTGGATGTGTATATTTCAGTACAAAGAAACTGGATAGAACACATCCTTAAGAGGAATTGTCTTCTGCGCGACGTTATAGAAGGAAACTGGATAGAACACATCCTTAAGAGGAATTGTCTTCTGCGCGACGTTATAGAAGGAAACTTGAGGGAAAGAGGAACTGAGGAAGAAGGAGGATTCAAATATTGGTTTGACTTGAAGGAAAGAACAACATTCTGGGAGTTGAAGCAGGAGGCTGAGGACAGGGTGCATTGGTGGTCTAAGTTCACTGACAAAACGAATGGACCGGACCGTCTTAAGACAGAACAAATAATAATAATAATAATAATAATAATAATAATAATAATAATAATAATAATAATAGACAAGCGTAACAGGCGGAACTTAATTTCCCCAAGATTTAATTATTATTATTATTATTAGCACCGCGTCTTACTACCCGTTCGGGTTATACGCACTTACGCTAATGTGTAATGGTAGGGTGATTGTGAGATGAAATGAAGGACCTACAGTTTAACGTGGAATCCGAACCACGGTGGAGGCCTGGCATTCCCCACATTCACAAGATGTCTTGTCAGAGGTGAAGGAAGGGTTTGGTAATCAGATAAATCTTTGCCGGGACCGAGGATTGAACCCCGGCCGCCAGCATAGAAGTCTGACACCTTACCCCTAGACCACCAGGTCACCAAGATTTAATTCTTTCACAATCTACCAAGATATGAGTGAAAAAAACATTTCCATAAATACCTCAACTCAACATAGCCATCTTAACTTTAGTTTGGTTGCGTTATTTGTTCTTTGGGGTAAGATTCGACTTAAGTCAATTTCGAAAAGTCGATAAGTGTGGGTGAGTGATAAATTGGCAACTATATGCTTCTTGTTGTGCATTTTTTAAATTTTCGATAAATTTGACTATCATAAAATGTGTTTCTGAATAAATGTTTATTTTTACCACCATGACTTGAATTTACAAATTATCTGAGATCTGGTCCACTTCCTTTATTTTGGATATCCGAGATTCTAATTTAATAAGTTTTGATGAAACATCTTTAGCTTATTAAATTATAAAATTATAGATGATAAAAATACGTTTACAAAGAAATAATTATGTAAATTTGTTTAACAAACAATTAAGCAATGTTCTAAAATTTTAATTTTTACTTGAGATAGTAACCAATATTTTTAATCAAAACATATGTAGAGTTTTTACCATTTTTAAATAGACCTACATATTTATCATTATCATAACACGTAAGTAAGTACTCTAATGAAACCCTCAACCCTGGGGAAAACTCAATTTATTTATTTAAGTAGATTCGTCCTACAAACTCACATCCCCGGTGATTTAATTCAATTCCAACAAAATGTATACGTGACTTCCATGGAAACCCTTACAAAGTGAAAGCAATCTAATCATGTGTGAAATCAAATTATGTTAATCAACAGGTGATCAGGGATCTATTCACTGGAGAAGAGAGCTTTGTATGATATGCCCTTTTTGCGTGTGTGTTCCCATTTTCACTAAGATATATAGGTTTAGACATGTGTTTTAAATCAAGGTGAAGCTTTAATTTATACATTCAGCTTTTTTGGTAACATTTTTTTTTAAAGTGTTAAATAAAATATTAAAATTTCCTATGACAATTCCAAGCGTATGATAATTTAACTAACGTTTAATTTTGATTATATTTTTCTAAGGTTCTAGTCAGCACTCAATAGGTATAGTTCTAACAAGGCTTGTAAAATAAGGTATACATTTCATTATCTTTGTTTAAAAGATATTACAGTGAAAAAAATTTAGTGGATGGATAATAAGAAAGAGGAATAACAAGCGTAGAAATGATTAGATAATAATAATTATTTTGTTAGGAGTCCACAGTAAGCAAATGGAAATTAATTAATGATAAAAGTTTTCCACAGTTAACTATTTTCCCCCATTTTTTGGCCATAACAGGAGTCTAACCCGGAACCCTTAGCTCAGTAGACAAATACGCTACCGACCGAGATAAAGTTTCGGACCATATATACATCTTTGATTTAAACTAGTGTTAGTACTGTTGTAAAATGGCCAAGAAGACCGAGTTTTAATGAATTACTAAGCGAAAATATTTTAGAATTTCGAGAGCCACGAGAAGGCACTAAAATATTCACATTTTGAAGGGTACATTGACAAAAAAAGAAAGGGTACTGTTTATAATGTTAAAATCTAAAAAAGTCTTCGCAATTGAGTTTTCGCGAGAAGACAGTTTAGAGCCCTAAAAGGTTTCTAATTTGATCATAATCTTTATAAAAACTGTTGAAATAGAATTTACTGTAGCATGAAGTAACACATTTGCGTGGAACACTTTCCAATTTGAGAGTCAGTTAAGATAATGGGATTCTACCACCTGAATAAAGCAAAGTACAAACTTAAGATATAGTCAACTTTAGATAATAATGAGGTGATGTACTTAATCAAGCTAAGTAATTTCAGAGAGTAAGAAACTTAGTTACATCCATTAATGTTTCCAGCCTGTGTTCTGAGTCAGTTTTTTTATTCAAGTATATTTTCCAGTACCAGATGCTAGGCCTGTCGTAGCTTCATATGCCTTTCAATCTAGCTTAATACACTACAACAGCAACAACATCCAGTCCCCAGCCGTTAATTTATCAATGTGAAAGGATAACCCCATAATTTAATCAGTGGTAAATTTTCGGCCGTGCTGTGAATCGAACCCGGGACAGTAGACAGACACGCTACGAACTAAGTTAAGGTGTCGGACAGAGTTAAGGTGTCGGACAGAGTAAGAAACTATATGATCAAGATGAAAGTGACCTGCTATTGTGGCCACATGATCTAAGGCGTCACTCTTACAATAGAGCAGACTGCCGATGACAGGGAGATATTGATTTGTATCCCGGTCGGATGTATTTTGGGTGGTTTTTTTCTAAATGTCAATATTGACGCACTTTGTTACAATGCTATTTAGTTTCAATTCTCTTTATTTATAACATAATTTAGGTAGGAAGAAGTTTTTATATGAAAAATAGGGTTTTTACTGTCAACAATAAATAAACAATAAAATTTTACTATCTTATTAGTATTGTTTTATAGATATTGATAATATAAATCAAAAATGAAGCTCAAAATCACATGGACTGAAGCAAGGATTGGTGAAATTAGATCAACTTTTATAGCTCTCATATCAGGCTCTTCTTGTGAAAATGGTTACGTAGTATTATAAACATGTAAAAATTGCCCTAGGTTGTCACCTCCCCCTTAAAGGAAACACCTCGATAAGTGAAAAATTTCTATGAATCACCTCAAAATATAATTAACGCCAAAATAAATTCAAAAATATTTCAACAGGACTCTTTATCCTAAACAAAGCTATATTTTGAGTTTTAATGATAGAAAAAAATGTGTGAATATATTATATCAGCTCCTTTTTTAGCAACGTTTTAAGTATATTTACGGAACTATGAAACTATGCTTGGCTTCTAGATTTATCTTTCATCCAACAAAAAATGGTAATCTTTAAAAGACTTACAAAATAAATTTTTAAAATATTGGAGAACAAGCAGCTTTATTTCCTATTAAGCTTTAAGATAAGAATTTTCGTAAATTTTATTTCCCCACTTTTTTATTGACATGGCAAGGAATGTTTGTAGATAATGGTTAAAAGTAATTGTAAGGTTATACAGAAAATAGAAGTAGTTTAATAAAACGACACAGACCATTATATTTTGACCCGTGATGCTGACAGCGATTAATACTTTCTCGCTGACCGAAACGGCCGCCTAACGCAGAAATAGGACGTGACACGCATGTCTTACTCCTCCAGGAGCTATATTTGGGCTGAGTGAGACTGTTTCCTGCATATTAATAATCCCCGGTCCACTATTCACCCCCCCAACCCCCCATGAATAATACATAGCTTTTGTAATCTGTGTATGTTAATTAACTCCACACGTTCGTGTAATCATGGAAGTAGCTGGAGTTAAGCTTCAAATAAATGAATATTAATCTTGATAAATGACTGACCCTGTGATACAGTGGCCATTGCATCTGGCTACAAACCTAGAAGTCCCGGTTTCGACTCCCAGCTGGTATCACAGGTATTTTTCATAAAAAAAGATTGCTGTCCCAACGCTCACCAGGGTTAGGTTTATATATATAAAATTTTGTCAAATAACATGTAATAAATTTCATAATTATATTTTAGTTGAAAACAGATATTAAAAAGCGATTCGATCAATTTAAAAAAATAAACCTTTATTATTTTATTTTCTTAGCTACCTGTCTTATTACCCGCTAAGGTAATAATTATATGTTAGAATTGCGCTGTTGGATTAAGGAAGAGGAAGGATGAATTTATAGGAAATGTTTCTGAATTTGATATCACTCAGTCAGTAAGTTGTTGACATCTCACCTGCTGTCAGGAAATTTCTAATGATATACAAAACCAATCATTCTACTGGTTGTTCCCTATAGGTGTGAAACATGCTATCTTCCCTTACACGACGAAAATAATTGGAGGGTTTTGAAAACAAGGTGCTTAGGAAGATATTTGGTCCAAAAACGGATGAGGTTACTGAGAAGTGGAAGAGGTTACGTAATGATGAATTATATTCCCCGCACGCATCACAATATATTGATAGGATAAACAAGTCTCCTAGAATATTGTGAGTGAGATAGGCCGTGTGAATGGGAGAATCTAGAACTATGTTCAGGATAATGACTGCCCGAACCCAGTGGGAAGAGACCACTGGGAAGCCCTAGACGCAGATGTGAGGATAACATTAGAATGGACCTGAAAGATTATTATTATTATTATTATTAGCACCGCGTCTTACTACCCGTTCGGGTTATACGCACTTACGCTAATCAAAAGAGCATAACGTCAAACCCGTATGCTTAATTTAATTACACCCTATCTCTTTCAGGTTGGTGTCCTGGCGGTCTAGGGGTAAGGTGTCGGACTTCTGTGCTGGCGGCCGGGGTTCAATCCTCGGTCACGGCACATATTTATCTGATTTCCAAACCCTTCCTTCACCTCTGACAAGACATCTTGTGAATGTGGGGAATGCCAGGCCTCCACCGTGGTTCGGATTCCACGTTAAACTGTAGGTCCTCCATTTCATCTCACAATCACCCTACCATTACACATTAGCGTAAGTGCGTATAACCCGAACGGGTAGTAAGACGCGGTGCTAATAATAATAATAATAATAATAAAATTAATATATAATCAACTTCCACGCGAGGAAAGCCACGGGCAACAGCTATCTAGTCCTATATATTAAAGTTTTTAACATCACTAAATAACAAGCATTAAATATATTAAAACGTGGCAAATACTCAACTGTTGTAAATACAATACAAATTGATAGTATTCTTCATCAAGTGACCATTGACGCTGAAGTGATGAATTCTGAGCAACTTGTATCAACAACTATTTATACGACCACAGGGGATATCCATTGAATAAATTTGAGGTTTCCATTAATTAACAAATCTTCAATATATGTTCAACGGTACGTGGTGCAAATTGTGTTTGTTCTGACTTTAATCATCCTTTTGTGGTGTACTAATTAGTTTACCCGCTACGAAAATGTAAACTAATACCAAAAACCCGATTATATCACACCTAACGAGACCAATCAACAGCCAACAAATCAACCCTGAGGATATTGTGCTACCTTCTCTTTAGGGTGAAATAAAAAATGTTGAAAGGTTTCAATTTCAGTTCTACACCGGTATAACTTTTTTTTTTGTTACTGGTTGTTTGGTTGAAGTGATTCTTTTTCTTGTTTGTGGTACCCTTTTATCTTTCATAGCAAAATAAATACTATTATAAAAATAATTATCAAGAAATATGTAAACATTCACAAAATAAATTAATATAGACTATTAATTTGTTGGAAAACATTGAACAGTTCAAGTATCTGGGAAGTTTGCTGATAAAAGATGCTTACTGCAACAAGGAAATTAGGTCGAGGATCACCATGGCCAAGGAAGCTTCCAACAAGAAGAGATTACTGCTGACCAGCAAGTTGAGTTTGGAACTGAGGAAGAAACTGATAAAGTGTTACATTTGGAGAATCACGTGATATGGAACAGAAAATTGTATTTTCAGGAAGATGGAAAAGAAATACTTTGAGAGATTTGAAAAGTGGTTCTGGAGAAGACTTGAGAAGATCAGGAGAACTGACAATGTGACAAACTAATTAGCCCTAAGAAGAGTGGTTGAGAAGGGAAAAATTTTGAATGAGATTCTTTGGTGCGAAGAAAACTTGATCAAACACATCCTTAGGAGGAACTGTCTTCTGCACGATGCCATAGAAGTAAAGAAGACAATTCTGGGAGCTCAGGGAGGATGCAAAGGACAGGGTGCATTGACGGTCTAAGTTCACTGACAAAAGGAATGGATCTGTCGTAAGACAAAGAACCTAGTAATAATAATAATGATAATAATAATACATTTGAAACTTTGTGTTTCACTACGGACCACCTATGTGGTTTAGTGATCAAGCTCCTGGTTACAGATCCAGGGGCCCCACCTTTGACTCCCGGTGCTTTTAGATTTTTCTGTGAAGCAGTAGGTCTGGAACGGAGTCAACTCAAGTCACGTGAGAGAAATAATATGAGAACTACGTGGATAAAGAAGTATCAGCTATGGTCTATAAAACTGAGATCAACGAAAGGAGGGTTCGTTGTGCTATTCATATGACAACCTATATCCTCAAATATTGGCACTATTTTTACTAACATGTGGCTGCTGGGTGGTTGCTGCTCGCTTGCGAGCTGACACCAAGGCGTTTATAATTCTAAACAAATTTCATCAATTTCATTTGGTCTACAGGGAAATAAATTTTATCATAACTTCTATTTTTCTTCACGTTTCAACTTTTGATTGCGTCACCCAAATTATAAGCTTGTTTGTTTGTCATGTTATGTTTCCATCTCTGCCTCTACAACACATTAATACATTTTTAGTAGAGTGTGTATTAATCCATACACTAAGTAGTGCCTATGACGTGTGCCGAAACACCATTCAACACTCAAATTATCAATTACTGTTATTTTCCATCTAAGAGACTTAAGTTCCTTAGCTGTAATTTGATGTAATATTGTGTAATTCTTTCATTTAGCATTCGTATTTGCGGAAAAACTAACATCACACATGCCTCTTGAATGAACTCATAAATAATTATTATAATTTTCAAAATAACAAAATTGTATATTGCCTTTTTTATGATTATTTTTACATCTAATTACCAGTTTGGGCTATAGACTGAGAATAATATGTACTAGTTCCGCTAATATGTTAAGGATGAAGAAGGTTTAATTTAGAGGAAGCAAATCAACAATCACACGAAGAAAGAGAGTAAAGAACCATTTAGGAATAAACACTCTCAGCATACCCAACGGGATTCAAAGTCCGATCTCCTCCTCAATGGCAGCCCAGTAAGTTGCCAGATTGACGCGTTTGACCATAAGACCACCATAGTGGGTTATTTGATGATGAATTATGATATTTAGTTCCTTTCAAACCTATTTTTTTTACTTCCCGTTTAGGTTATAAGCTTATGTACTAATTACGCCAGTGGTTTAAATATGCATGAGGTTGAGTCTATGAAAGTGTAACCTCATTTGAGAGGATGGAGAGTGGAAAATAATTTTGTAAAAACCATCCTCAGTAGACCTGCACCCGATTGGATTTCGTCATCGGCAGTTCAGTTTATTGTAGGAGTGACACACTATACCGCGCGGTCAACAAAACGGGCTATAAGCTTCAATTAGTTGTTAGGGAGAAGAGGGTAGTTTAAAGAAAATATACCCAAGATAGGAGAGAATTGAAAAATCACAGTGAGAAAAATTATTATTTCATGTGAAAAACCATTACATTTGCATCCCTCCTATGGGCCAGTTTCATAGTCAAATTTAGTACGCCTCAAGTGCGGCGCTACACTAAGTACATGACGACACGTACCTAAACCAGAATGGAATGGGCCGCTCTCGCATAGGAAACTGGCCCATTCCATTCAATTTCAGGTAGGTGTCGTCATGGACTTAGTGTAGCGCCGCACTTGAGGCGTACTAAATTTAACTATGAAACTGGGCCATAGTCTGGATTGGGAATGCATGCTATATTTTAATATTATTGAATCTGTTGAGTAATAATCCGACACCTTTAACTCACTAATTTTGATTATTTGTTCTACTTGCTAACCTAAAGCACCCCATACACTATCAGTTTGGTCTTCACTTCTGGCTGATCAGTTTTGTCCAGAGATGAGATGATCGAATCCTAGAGTCCTCGAAATCCCTCTAATATATGGTATTAGAGGTTAAAGGTTAGTAAAAATCTCATAAATATATCTCGAATATCTACAAATATGAAGGCCTTGACTGGAAATCACAAATTTAAACGATTTATTGGTACAAGTAATTTTATACTGTAGACTAGTGTAATTGGGAAAATAATAAATATCACAGAAAAGGACCGAATTGTATTAATATAATTAGTTAAATCAAAATGGTGTACTTTGTTTTTTAATTACATACTGTATATATATGACAAACAAAATAGCGTTCGTCAGTGATACCTAGCCTTTAACATTAAAAAAAAAATTCAATTCTAAATATTATCACTGTAACTAAAACTGTACACTTTAAAATATTCAAGAATTCTAATTTAGATTCAAGATTAAAAAAAATATTTTATATTCGAATTCGAAATTTGAACTCGATAAATTTTAGATCTGATCCATTCTACTTTTGACTGATACGATAAACTGATTGATTGTGTGTGGTATTTTTATCATTTAGTTTTGAATTGATTGGTCTGACTGAGGATCTTAAAGGAAAACCCGCTTCGGTGGTCGCATGGTCTAAGGCGTCACTCTCGCAATAGAATAAACTGCTAAAGCTGAGGAGATCGTGGATTGATTCTGGTAGGGTGTAACGAGGGTGGTTTTTCCTAAATGGTTTCCCACTCTCTATCTCTATGAAAATGCGAATAAGCCTCCTATAAATTCACCTTTCTCATCTCTAGCTCATTAGCGTAATTAGTACATAAGCGTTTAAACCGCATGAGCAGGAAGACGTGGTACTAAAAGATCCTAAAGGAAAGTCCGTCAATTTATCGATCCATCCGACTGAACGGAAGTAAATTTCTAGTGTGTGTGGCTCAACCCAATCTTTTTAGCTCTTGTCTGAAAATGAGGTTATCGTTGAAATGAACAAGATTTAATGCACTTTTTACCCAGTTTATGAGATTAACAGGAGGAAGGGTAAGTTCATGAAATTGCGTCGAAAGTTAGCCTGATTCATTAACTGGGTAGTTTCACTAGGTGGGTGTAACATATACATTTCTTGCTAGTAATCTCCTCTCATGTGAGGTATTCATTCGAAGTATACTGTGATGTAGATTACAAGCACATGTTCATTAATTATTTATGTATGGGTACACTACGTAGGGTCCTGCTTTCTACCCATCGAACTGTCAAACTCAATTCATTTGGAAGGTTTGTCTAGTCATTATAGGTCACTGAGCACCATCGCTTTACTGTAAACAGTTGAAAATAGCATGTTTTGAATGCTTTACTTAGCCTACACACCCATCCAAAATATGTTAGACCGTTTGCAGGGTGGACCAAAAGTTTTATTACAATGATCTAATTAGATTTTATTCGAAATTTGTTGCACATTTATTACATTACACATCCAATTAAATGATCGAATGGTCTAAGGCACCACTCCCATGTTAGACTGTCCTGGTGATGACGGGGTTATTGGGGTTCAAATCTTGGTTGGGTCTACTCAGGGTGTTTTTTTTTTTATCTAAATGGTTTCCCCCTCTCCATCCATACAAATGCGTGTAGATTACATATAAAATGCCTCCTTACTCATCCCTAAACCCTTAGAATAATGTTCATACATGCGTACAACCCGAAGAGCACGTAAGACGTGTTGATAAATAATTAAATATTACCTTACTACAGAATAATAAAAAAACAAGAATATAATTTACAATAGCAATTATTTAAAAAGGTATGATTGGACTAAAAAACTTAGAATAGTTTGGATTTATAGCTTGGTGTATCTGATTACCAAACACTTCCTTCACCTCTGACAAGACGTGTATTAATCTTAAATTGTGAATGTATGGAATGCCAGGCCTCCACCGTGGTTTGGATCCCTACGTTAAACTGTAGGTCCTCCATTTCATCTCACAATCACCCTAACATTACACATTAGCGTGAGTGCGTATAACCCGAACGGGTAGTAATACGCGGTGATAATAATAATAATAATAATAATAATAATAATAATAATAATACAGCCCGGTGAAGCAATCCTTTACAGTGCGGTCATTTCTTTGTTTTGATTTGAAAATCTGCAAGTACCCTTCTCAATACGGGTAGAATTAGAGGCTACCCCTTTGTTTAAATATATTTAGAAATCATGTTGTATGCGACCAGTTTTTTGACATTTGTGTTGGAAGCAACCCCATTAAGTAATGAGTTGTTTTCTTTTTTACGTACCTAACCTATTGATTTACTGAATTTAGTTGCAGACATTTAATATCTGTAAATAATAATTTTTATTCTTATACATAATAAGTCATATGTTCATAATACATAAGTACCAAATTCTAATCTAATTTATTCACGAAGCTAAATGTGTTAAATCATTTTTTTCAAGTTCGTGTTATTTTCGAGGTCCTGGAATATATCAATTATGTTATCCAGTTTTATGTATGTCTTAAGCAGTTTTTCTTTAAGGTTCACCTAATTCCTTAGATTCAACTTGGTCAGGTTAGTACACGTTAGATTAGAATTAGTTAGGTAAGTTTAGGTTAGTCTAAGCTAACTTAGTTAGGTTAGGTCATGTTAGCGATTGCTTTGGTTCTTTGGTTTATATGTTATTTTTGATTCACACATAGCTCATTCGCTTGGACGAATTTAAAAAGAATGTGTTTTATCGTTAACAACACGATGCAGATTTCTGTGGTCACTTCCAACACGGTTCTCTTTGAAACGGTCGCTTCCGATGCGTTACCAACTCTATACCTTTAAAGCCAATAAACAACATTCGTTCATTACATTTGTGTGTGAGTCAAATGGATTGTGAGGGGGGAAGTACCATTTTACTTTAATAGTCCTATTAGGTCTTACTTTCTTTGGAAACAAGCCATAAATAGCCTCTGAAAAAAGCAAATATATACAAGTTGAGGACGAAACAAATAGACGATTAGTAACTTGAAAACTAACATTAATATTATTAGCACCACGTCTTACTACCCATTCGGGTTATACGCACTTACGTTAATGTGTAATGGTAGGGGGATTGTCAGATGAAATGGAGGACCTACTGTTTAACGTGTAATCGTAACCACGGTGGAGGCCTGGTCTTATCAGAGGTGAAGGAAGGGTTTGATAACCAGATAAGTCTGTGCCGGGACCAAGGATTGAACACCGGACTCTAGCACCGAAAACTAACACTTTATTTTTTTTTAAATATTCACTAGCTAGATAAAAGCAAACTACATACATTTTTTTCGCTTATTGATTATAATGTCACTCAGGTGAGTTCCTACAGATGTCAGACAAACCCTAGAAAGTTGTCTATCACTTTCTTCAGCATAAATCGTCTATTTGTTTACACCCCATCCTATATATAAATTTTTCATACATATTTATATGACGGTGATACTGTGTTGCAGTTAAGAGACATTTATCTTATAAAGTTGAACTCTGTATAATGAAGTAATATTTAGCGAATGGGATAGCCTTTATTATTAATATTACTATCGCATAACGTCATACGGTAATGTTTGCAAAGATGCCAACTCGTTGACCGCAAGTGTAAATAAACAAGCAGATAGTTGCCATCGTTTTGTTGCCAGCACTTCCTCGGAGAAGCGTCGAGCAAGTCATTGGCCGTCACCTTTGGACCAACGCGGAGACACCCGTTTTTCAAACATTTGCTTTACCCTCCACGTCATACATCGCGCCAGGTCTGCCAACATCAGAGAGAATTAACCTTAGTATCAGTTTTTATGTCGTGGAATTTTTAGTGAAATTTGTATTTCATGATTAACTGAGAGACTTCAAATTGCGATTGAAAATGGTGACATTTAATGTAAACTAAATATACACCTTTTAAATTTAAAAAACGTATGTATGTCTAATTAATTTTATATTTTGACTCTTTTACTATGATGGGTCACAAGTAGTTCTGCTACCTCACTCCTTCCATAATACTATAGTTACGACAATATTAAGATTTCTCTTTGGATTTATCTATACTAATATTAATAATAATAATAATAATAATAATATTTAGCACCGCGTCTTACTACCCGTTCTGGTTATACTCTTATACTAATATTATAAAGAGGAAAGATTTGATTTGTTTTTTTGTTTGTAATGGATAAACTCAAAAACTTCTGGACCTATTTTAAAAATTCTTTCACCAATATAAAGCTACATTATCAGCGAGTAACATAGGATATATTTTATTTTGAAAATTTAATTAATTCCTCATAAAAATGTCGGTAGTATATTATATAGTCGTTGGAAAAAAAAGTTGTTAAAGGGAAAGTGGGGTTGGTGAAAGGGTGGGGGGTAGGGGTGAGAAAATAGGAATGAGATTAAAATAAAAGGGAGGATAAAAAGAGGGTGGGGGCTATACAGTGATGGTAGGACTGTATTTTAAAAAAAAAGTTAAAACGTTTTGTTTTTATATTAACATGATGGATGACTTGAATCTTTGTTTTACTGGATTATTTAACTTAATTTTTTTACGGGGAAGGGGGCTAGTAGTTAAATATACCGGTATTATTTCTATAATTTCGCCATGGAATCGAAGATAAAATTTTCCCTTTGAGAACATGTTAGATAAAAAATAGATTAATACTATATACGTGAAACACCAAAAAATGGCACATATTACTAATGGTGACGTTATCACACCAGGTAAATATCAAGACTTTTATAGTTGCTTTGGTGTAGTGAGAAAATAAAACTTTATACTAAATTTCTAAACTTTGGGTCCGATATCTGGTAATCGTCAAATTTTTGGTTAATATGACAAGACTATGGCACGGTTTAAAATACAATGGTCTGCACCATTTTCTGGAAATATTTCTTTGTTCTTTAATTTAATACTCCCTTTCGTCCTCCTACTACAACCACCCTTTATTAAATCAATCAAGAGGGGGAAAAAAACCACGAAATTTTTAATCTCAAGGTAGAAACGAAAGCTCGCTGCTAGGTCTCAAATATTTTTGAATTTTCTGTTGTGGGCATTTCAACAAATTATTGTATTTGTTAGATGAAGGATAAATCTAGAGCCCTGTATTATCAAGACTTTCATAGCACAACAAATATGCTTAAAAAGTTGTTTAAAATGAGCTAATAAACATATTCATATATTTTTTCTATTAAAATAACGAAAAGGTTGTTAATGAAAATGAGCATTTTGTAATCTTTCGACTTATTTTTTTGGCGTGAGTCATATTTTGAAATATCGCATCATAGAATTAAAATATCACTTTAGAGTTGAACGTCCGCGCAGAAATTTCTCGCTACCAAGGC
>CABFVZ010000239.1:343736-359555 GCA_902151445.1 Timema monikensis | reverse complement strand
CCCCAAGGAAAGAATCCAACAGTTGTAGCCTATTATTTATACAATTTTATACACATAAAAAATATAATGATTAGATACTAATTTACTTATTCAATTTTGATTTCTAGTAAATTAAAAAAAATCAGTTTTAATCTAATTGCTAAGTTTAACTTAAAAAAAATTATTAGTTTAAAATAATATATTCAACTACGTTTAGAAATCTTAAAAAAAATTGTTTGATTACTAAAATAAAAAAATAAAATCTGGATTTGATTTAAAATCTAAATTTTTCTCAACTTTATTTAAAAACCAAAATTGTTCAATTTTATAGTTAGTACAAGTCTTTACAAAAAATAAATATATATTTTAAAAAGTAGTCGTTGGAGAGGCAGTAATTGTGAGAATGTTATATAAGCTATCTGGCATTTATTTTATGAATTTTTCAAGTTTGACATTTTTTTTAAATTCTTATGAGTATATATCTCTTTATCAGGAAACTATAACACGCATTAAAGGCGCACTGCAGACGATACTTGAGAAAGCGATGCTAGCGCGTGAGACGGTTATGTTTGTAGTCTATTAGGTAAATTAGATTTATTAGTTGGCGTTTCCGCTCTACATCACAGTCGCATAACTGATCAACTTTAATTAATGATTGGGCAGACAAAGGGGAGTTATTATTTCCACCGGGAAAACAAATAATTAAAAATATATTCTGGTTTCATAAAAGAGATTGTATTAACTATGGCAAATAATTGACATATAAATAAATCATTAAGAAAATTCATTTGTCGAATGACTTAAATCGAGCTTTATTTTGTTTTAACTTAGAATTTTCTTCGTAATTGTAAACAATATGTTTGGGAATATATTTGAATTATAAAATAATAGGGTTTTTGTTTGTAACATAAACATTTAATTAATTATTAATCTAAATCAATTCTTGTTTTTTTTAAATATTAGCCAGCACCATTATATTAAATAAACACACATTAATTAACGTCCTATGAATGCACGTTTAGCATTTTATAAATATACTAGATAGCTGTTGCCCGCGGCTTTGCTCGCGTGGAAGTTGATTTTATACAAATACGAAAATATACATATGTATTTACAGATTAATTTAAAATATTACGTTACGTTGATGACCATAACTTGACCTCAGATCAAAAATAATGCAAGTCCGATACAAACTTTCACCCCCTTTTTCATCCCTTATTAAATAAAATTTCCAAAATTCCTGAAACACGTATTTATTTGTTTTACGTCAATAACCGAAATACAAAATTTTGTTTATGTAACTTTCAAAATGACGGACTTTCATACATATTATCATACATATTATCATCCCCTATTTTGACCCCTTTGGGGTGGAATTTTCTAAAATCCTTTCTTAGTGGGTGCCTACATAACAAAATGAATATACAGTCCGAATTTCATGCTTGTAGCCTTGATAGTTTGCGCTCGGCGATGATGAATCAGTCAGTCAGTCAGTCAGTCAGTCAGGACATGTTATTTTATAACTATAGATAGGTATTGGCATAAGTCCGATAACTCAACTCAGTCCTGGATTCAATAATTATTAACTTCTTTGAAGGTGTTTTATTACTTCCTCTTTACGACTGAATACTATTTAACGAGATAATGTTCAATCTATTCTTTATTTGAATCGCTAGTGTAAAATGCGGATAGCTTGAATTAAAAGTGGCTGTTAGAAATATTGAATCCTCAATAGATGTATTTTTAAATTAAAAATAGAATTTAATAAAAAATATATGATGATAATATTATGTTGTAAGCTTAATATAGCTCTTAGTAGGATTAAAATATTATTTTATTAATTAGTTCAAGGAAATATTATGTATCTAACCAATGCTCGGCCTGAATAAAACACCTTTAAATTCAAAATTAAATAATTCTCAAACTTAAAATGAACTTGGAAATAATTGCAATAATTTCACTGACCACTTGTTGAAGAAACTTTTAGTAAATATTTTAATAGCTTATTATATTAAAACCCTTAATTTATATCCGTCATGAAGGGAAATCGTTGAGCAGCTGAACCGTAATTATTTGGGTGACATTAAAGGATTGAAAAGCGTCGTTTTTAAAGCGAGATTTTTTTTATTAAAAAATGTTGTAATTAAGATTAAACTAATTTAGATGTTAACGGTTTGTTGCTTTAATTTGTTTGGAATTTTAAAATAGTATTTAGAAAATCTCAACTATAAGAAACTTACCTATGTTGGTACATAAATAAAATGTATAGAAACATAAATTAATTACTTAGTACTAGGCTACGATACAAAAAAGTTTGCACTTAACCATTTGTAATTTCGTTTAAAATGTTTGTAAAATTTCAATTATAATTAAAATTGTAAAATGAAGATTATTTTTAGCTCTTGTAATAAAATAATTGAAGTAATATTGGAAATCGGAATCAGTTTTCCAATATCTATATGTAAAAAAAAGTAAACAAAATATATATTTACTTGTGATTTAAATAATTAATAAAACGTGAAAAATCCACATAATGGGCTCACAGATTAAGGTATTACTGTCAGTTGTATTAAGGTGTTTTTTTCCTTGGATGGGGTTCTCTTCCTCCACACAAATTAAGATATGTTTCCTCTAATTTGTATCTTCTTCTTCTATATAGCATTAATGTAAATATTCGGATAGGTTAGTTAGACGGTTAAAAATACGCAGTGCACAAAAATGAATTGAAAAATAGGCCTGTATTGCACAAACCTTTTAATCTGTTTTGTTTTGTGTTGTTTATTCTAGGTAAGTTAAATTAAATTTTTAAAATGTTATTATTATTATTAACACCACGTCTTACTACCCGTTCGGGTTATACGCACTTACGCTAATGTGTAATGGTAGGGTGATTGTGAGATGAAATGGAGGACCTACAGTTTAACGTGGAATCCGAACCACGGTGGCGACCTGGCATTCCACACATTCACAAGATGTCTTGTCAGAGGTGTAGGAAGGGTTTGGAAATCAGATAAATCTGTGCCGGGACCGAGGATCGAACCCCGGCCGCCAGCACAGAAGTCTGACACCTTACACCTAGACCACCAGGTCACCTTAAAATGTTATTAATAGAGAAGCTGTACAGGATGTACCGCAACATGTGGGATAAATTTCATTGGTGTACTGAATACATAAAAATAATTAAAACAGGTAATACAAACAGGTTTGCCATTTTATTTTGTTTTAGGATTATAGTAATGTGTGTACTCCAGTAATGTGGAGGTGCTTAACATTATAAGATAGCTCAGTGCTTAGAGAATTGGCATACTAAGGCAAAGGTCCCGGATTCTATTTCCTTATCCAGGTGTCATTTTTCAAATTTCAGAATATGATATTATCTAGATGCGAATAAATCCTCACTTATACAAATATAATAGCTTTGTATAATTGATTATTAATATAGGAAGTGCTTAAAATAACCAGCTTCAGCCTGAATGTAAGCATTACAATACAATGTATATTTTAATTAGTGCAACATTTTGTGACACGACGACTGAAGTCTGGAATTCAGACTAAAGGTGAACATTTTGAGCATTTCCTATAATGTTAAGCAGCTCTACATTACTTTAATATCAAAATGACTAAAACTCGGATACAATCTCAAAATAATTTATATGAATTTTTTATTTTTTCAATTTCTCGTGACGATACTCTTCTTTATGGTAAGTAGAGTAAATTCTATATGTCAAGAAAATTATCTAAAACACTGATGAATTTAAAGTATTGTACTTTTTAAACTAGAAGAAAACCACAATAATTAATATTATCTATAGCTAAGTGAGATTTATTCTAAATAGTTTAAGTTGTTTTAAACAAATCAATCTACTGTGTTAATATTTAATATTTATATTTATGAGCTCATATTATTCAATGACTGGGATAGGAGAAAAAATATTACATTTTTAAACTAAAACAAATCGGAACACGAGTGTAAATGACGTCATAGACAGATAGCACGACATAAAAAACAACTTTTGCAGAAATATTAAGATAAAACATTTTCAGCACCGCTTTTTACTACTTGTTCAGATTATACGCAATGATATAAAAATAAAAAGCTTAGATTATATTTGAAATAAATTTTACTTTTAAAATATCAAAAAGGATTATTATTTATTAAAATAGTAAGAATGCTGAGCTTAGATTTAAATTGTATGGGGATAAATTTTATCATTAATATTTATCAGCATACATTTTTAATTTATAAAATAATAACGACACAAGGTAAAGTAAAAGTGTTAATATAGTCCAGGATTCCCATTAAGTTTAATATTATAGTAAAAATGTACTATTTAATATTTTATATAAATAAATATTCGTTAATTTTTCCTCTTTAAATTAAATTAAATATATAATGTAATTTCATTAACGATGACAGCTATCACGTAATGTATGAGTTAGTTTCTTTCGATTTCTTTAAAATAAATTAGATTTATCATCTACATATTATACTAAATCCATGTGTTTATGTTCTTCTAGGGATCTTATTCCTTTTACCTATAGCCAAAAGAGTTGAAATTTGGTATGAAGGCTATTTAACATTAAATCTTTAAGAGAAATATAAACTCGAATAAAAATTCTAGATGACGGAAGCAAAATTGGAGATTAAACGTAAAAAATAAAAGAGTTTTAGATTGATGAAACTTTGAATAGACGTTATAGAGCAGTGTTTTTAAAACTCTCTCCAGTCGCTTATCATTATTATTATTATTATTATTATTATTAGCACCGCGTCTTACTACCCATTCGGGTTATACGCACTTACGCTAATGTGTAATGGTAGGGTGATTGTGAGATGAAATTAAGGACCTACAGTTTAACGTGGAATCCGAACCACGGTGGCGGCCTGGCATTCCCCACATTCACAAGATGTCTTGTCAGAGGTGAAGGAAGGGTTTGGTAATCAGATAAATCTTTGCCGGGACCGAGGATTGAACCCCGGCCGTCAGCATAGAAGTCTGACACCTTACCCCTAGACCACCAGGTCACCGACCAGTCGCTTATCCCTTTTGGGGTGATTGCCTAACAAACGTATCCCTTTTCTTTCTTAGTAGTAAAATAACCGAAAAATATACTTTCTATTCTAAACGGTATTTTCAAATTTTAATAAAAATATTATAGGATATAATAATAGTCGTTCCAAATTTTAGATTACATTTTTGTGTTAAGCTAGTCAAAGCCGTGACAGAGGGAAATAAAGTATTTTAAAAGTCCATGACATAACGTCAAAATATGATCTGATATTTTTTTGCAGATTCACTATTATTAAAATCTATTTAATGATTAATAAAAGTCAGTGGTATATTGCGTACCACCGGAAATCCTTCCCTTAGGAGTGTGTGTACCATGGTTAGAGAAACATTGTTATAGAGGATGCCATATTTATGATAACATTCTAAAACTTAAGAAATACAAGGCGAATCCCAAATGGTGCACCAAATGTACACATTTAGTCCTAAAGTGTTTAAATTTGGTGTGGACACTATGGTGCATGCTCGCTCTATGAGAAAAATCTTAAGCTTAAAAAAATCTAAGATGGCAGACGAAAACTAATTGAAGGGGCTCAAAATAACCTAAATTTTTTGTATACGTTAGAAAACCTATATATTTTCATTATTTTTCTGGTATGATTACTACCCTAAACCATATTTCCCGATACAAAAATCCCCCATCTCTCGTCATCACAAACTAATTATTTCGAATAAACATCTTATGATATAACAGTGAACCGTTATGCTCATTGGCAATTCATGAAACTAATTGTTAGTCCTGTTTTTTTTAATAGTGTCTATTACTAGTGTTTTATTTATGCTCATGCTCCATTATGAACTGTGATGTTCTTTTAACATTATGTTCCTGTAACAGTGTATATTACTACGTTTTACTTTATCTTATTATTGAGCTTAGACCGTGTTAATATATATGAATATACTAAAACTATTGATCATTCGTTGGTTTTTTCTTGTGGTTGCGGTAATCATCGTTGCATGTTTTTTTAATATTATTTATATTTATATATTGGAGCTATCTTTTTAACATTTGAGATCGTAAGGTTTTAGATCATTTTCAAATTTATAAGATACCAAATAAAGTAGGTTATATTGATGTTCTCAGACTTTTTATGATCCCATTCAATTGTCGACAAGGGAGATTTCAGTTCCTAGATTATAACAATATTTACCATCCTATTTTTATATAATTTTTAGTTTGTTTTATCTTTATTAGTTTAATTAGTTAATCCTTATTTAGTTAATATGTTTAGGTAAAATTTGTGTGTATTAATCTATTAAAATGTTAAAGGTAGGTTGGACATATCGTCAATTCAAGTTACCTGTTCCTTAGTTGAAACGTCAACGCCCAAGATGAGGCTGACTAGTCCAACGAAGCTCCAACCAGAGAAGAAAAACTAAAAATATGATATTAATTGATTGTCACCAAAGAAACAAGTATAAAATATGGCCTTTAGTCATCATAGTTGTAAATAAAGTGACAAATTAAAAAAAAACTCATTGAAGTTAATTTGAGCAACTAGTTTATTGTAAATACAATGGGGCGGAGGGAATATATTAATATATTGAGTTTTGACTATCAGAATATACAAATAAATGCTTATTCCATATATTTACTAGGAATTACTTCAGTGGCGTGGATATCAGGGTTCAAAACACGATAGGGGGCATTAAAGATTTTTTCTTATTGATATAAAACTTTCCTTCCACGCAAATGTGGCTACGTTTCGTACGAATTCTTCCTTTTACACAGTAACCCCATTTATCTAAATATATTGATATCCCGAAAGACTTGGTCAAAAAAAAATTAATTAATTTTTCAACATTTAAGTGATAAAGGGAGACTTGAAAGGATAGATAAGTAAAAAATACTAATATGTATTTTAAGAATGCTTTTAAACATTTTGTTTTCTCTTTGAGTCTAAATAGAAAAATAAGTCACATTACAGCTCATGAATTCTTTAAAAATATTTAATTTATAAATATTCAAAGCACCTTAAAATTAAAACGAAATATTTTCCACCGTCTTAATGTAGTATGTACCACTGCTATTCCTTTTGTTTTGTTCTGTTTCCCATACCGCCTTTCCCCCAGCGCCTTTTTACCATCCTGTTAAATTGTTTCATCTTCAAAAAGTTTCTTTTTTGTTCTCTCTCTCTCTCTTGGTTGGGGATGTATGCCAAAATACGTTTCAACTCAAGCTTTTGACTGTTTTGTTCCAAGACGTTTGATAACGGTGAAACCCTCACTCACGTCTAAGGGCACACACGTTTTAAAAGAAGTAAACAAAACAAAAAGAAGAAAGGAAGGTGAGTATCACGTAAAACCTGGATCGTCTGTCAAATGTGGAAAAGGCACTAAATTGGTTCAAATACCCCCTTGAAACTTTACATCTCTCTCCGTGCTTCGTGTGTACTGCCCATCCGGGATATCTTTGTGGAGTGAAGATGTGGAAAAAGTATAGATACTTTACTAATATCGATATTCTTCTTTAGATACTATTATTTATTTAATCGATACTTTTTCCGATACTTTTACTGATATCAGTTCTCACACTCCGGTATCGGATCGGTATCGAGAGAAACAACTTTCTTGTTATCTTCACTCATACTGGTATTTAATTTTTAGGCCTAAGGTGGTTAAAGAAGGGTATAAAATAGATATAAAAATATATTACTAGTCATATTTAGTAATTAAATAACTTGCCATCAGCCTACATTTTCATAGACATTTTGAAAACTGTTATGGTCAAATCTTTAATAATATCCATCATACAATACTATCTATCAAACTTTCCAAGTTTAAACACATAACCTAGAAGCGATGGACCTAAATATACTATAATATGGTTAAATCATTATAATTTTCAGTGTTTAAATAAATATGAAAAAAGTTGAAATTACTATTTGATAAAATAAAAAAGATTAAAATGTCGATACCAATACTTTCTTTTATCGATACTTTTCTTTCGATACTAGTACAGTATCGATATTTTTCTTCTGATACTTTAAATAAGTACAGTATCGATACTTATCTTTCGATATCACATCCCTATGTGAAAGGTTAGAATTAAATGGAACATAACCACACCCACTTTGGTGGCCGCATGGTCTAAGATACATCACTCTCGTAATATACTAGACTGCCGATGACGGTGAGATATAGGTTGAACCTAGATAGGGTGTACTGAAGGTGGTTTTCCACTTTCCCTCCACGTGAATAAGGTTACAATTCATTTAAATTCAACCTTCCTGATACCTAACCAAATATGCGTGGATGAAGCGTGAGAAACCAATTAGGGGAAAAAAGAACTCGATACGCCTGACCAGGATATGAATTCAAACCTCCCTGTCACAGATATATCAAACCAGGTGAAACTCACCGCTTTTTCTGCATGTTCACTGGGTTGAGAAATATTTTACTTTTAAAATAAACCTTATATACGAGTATAATTTAATACTCACGGTTGTTAAAAATTACGAGAAAAGGTACCGAGCCGATTTTGACAAACGAACACGAGCCAATTTTAAGGTGTGGCAGAAGGGAGTGCAAGTATTTTTCAGTTCTAATAGAATCTGATTTTTTTTTTTTGCCAAAATAAATCCAATATTTCTCCAGTAAAACCATAGAGTTTAGTTTTCTGCACATGCTTATATCAACAGACATTGAATATCTGTCAAGGGTGTCATGGAATGTTGTCAAAACATTTAAATAAAGAGAAAATGTTTTGACAAAATTCTAGGACACCCTTGAAAGATATTCAAGATCTGTTGATATAAAAATGTGCAGAAAACTAAACTCTATGTTGCTACTGAAGACATATTTGATTTATTTTGCCAAAAAAATGTAATGATATAAAAACTGAAAAATACTCGCGCTCCCTTCTGCCACACCTTAACCAACGAATACCCTTTTTAAAATTAAGTCGATATAAATAAGTATCTTCTATACAAAGCCAGATTTTCTTTAAGAATTTAGAGATTTTCTTACATTTACGTATTTATTCATCTTTAAAATTATTCTTTGCTTAAATCGCCCTGGAAAACCTGAAAGTGTATGATTGTATATTGGCAAATAAAATATTTATTTTTGGTTAAAAATAACTAAATTCTTACTTAAGTGGTATGGTTCAACAAATAGACACCAAATAACCCAATGATAGAAGGTTGAAAAAAATTGTTTGCTTTGTAGCTTTTACTTTTTTATACTTAAATTTTTGTTTTTGGTAATTATTTTAATTTTCTAAGAAATTAAATGTATTGTTGCACCCTCACAAAATATTTGAGTTGATATGGATATATAAAGCTGGGAAAGGGGTGGTTTTAAAGTTATCATCGTTTTGGGAAGGAAAAAAATCTACGTTTTGCCTACAATACAATAGCGAAAGCTCAAAATCAATATAAAGTTGATATCCTTTGACGAGTAAACCTTTAATTAAAAAGTTGATTGAAGCACAATTCTATTGAGATTTTCCCAATAAAAATGTTAATATAATGTACTGTAAAAACTGTGATTGAAATATTACAGTACGTATCCTTTATCAGTGGTCACGTAGACTAGTGTACCAATTTCTTCTGGTTTAGTTGTTGGTGACAAGGTTATAGTTATATTCCAGCTCAGAACGTATTGAAGAAGATTTTCCAAAATAGATTTACCACCCTTTCTCTACGCAAATATAGATACATTTCTTCTAGACTATACTTTACTTATACCTACCCAGTGTAAATATGTGGATAGCTTACACCAATAGTAGCCTAAACATTTGTCACATAATTTTTTTAAAAATCATTCATATATCTATATATCAAAAGGCCTGATATATATACATATATATATACATATATATATATACACATATATATATACACATATATATATATACACATATATATATATACACATATATATATACACATATATATATACATATATATATATAAATCAGACCTTTTGATCATGGTTGATACAATTAAAAAGTTTTGATATTCCCAGATTTTTTCCGGGTTTACAAACAAACACCAATGCATTTATTAAGTAATTTATATGTAATGTTGTAATTTAAAAAAATTCTAGGACTTTTCAATCCTTTATTGACACAAGAATTAGTAAAGAGAAGTATCTAAGTGATCGTCTTATAATCTAATCCCATGAATTCTTGACACAAGAATTATTAAATAGAAATAAATAAGTTCTCTTCTTATGAGTTAATCAAATGACTGGAGATAAAACTAATTGTTTTACATTAAGCTATGCTCTTTTACTTCATGTTTAAAAAACCAAAGCAAACATATCTGAACGTTCCAGTTGACTTTATTCTCCACTTTGATTTCCTCATGACTTTTCCCCCGTCACATCAAATTCCCTGACTATTCCAACTTTTTCCTGTTTTCTAAGTTCATATAGACCCTGCTAGACTTGCCTTTTTTTATTCCTAATAACATACGTCTCATTAATTTGTAGATATGTAATAATTTTCATAAACTGTACAATTTGGTTTGTGCAAATATTTTGATTTATACTATATGGCCTAATTTCTAGAGAAATACGTCATAAATCTCCCTTGATCACGCAAACGCATGGTTTTACAATGAAAGAACCTTAATCGTTTTCAAACTAGAAAGTCATATTTTATACTAAATATTTCAGTTATATAAGAAAAGGTGTATTTATTAAAGTAATTTGACTTGTGGAGTGACGCCTACGCCATTATTTTTTTTATCTTGAATACTCTCGGTCGTTATCAACTTAATTGTAAAATTGTTACGCTTTAAAGGTTATCATAACTCATATGTTATCAGTGACATTAACTCAGAATGAAAAGATAACAAATAGAGTATGAAATACACCAAGATTTTATTTATTGCCTGGAATTAGTTTTGTCAGCAACAAGCAAAGTTAGATACCATTAAGAGTGTTTTTATAATAAACTAAGTTTTAAATTTTACAATTTCAATTGTATTTAATTTTTCAAGAGTATTTTTTGCAATTTAAATAGAGTAATTTAGTACTAATACTATTAATGTGGAACTTAAGTGAACGGGAGTTAATGGCAATGTTTAGGCAGATTTTTTTTTTATCAAAACATTCTTTTGACCCGAAGTAAATAAAGTATTGCTCCGCAAGAAACTGAGAGTTTAATTTTCTTCACACAATGATATAAAACGTTCTTAAATATAGGGATCCAACACACTAGCTCAGTCGTTAGCATTTCTGTTTACTGAGCTAATGGTCCCGGGTTCGATTCCTAGCATGATCGAAAAGTTTATCGTTGGTGAACTATGGGTTTAGTCTCTCACATTGATGAATTAACTGCCGGGGACTGGATGCTGTGCCTGTCCTAGTTTTAAGTTTAATTATAAGGCATTTGAAGCTGCGATGGACCTAGCCAGCTGGTAGTGGAAAATCTATAACTTAGTTAAAAACCGTTCTAAGCCACAGGCTGGAAAAAGTAATGGATGCAAAGAGCTCTTTAATATTGGTCATTATCATATTGGCACTAAATGAGAAAGATTTTAAATGAAGAGAAAATGTTGTAATTAAATTCTAGAACACCATTGACAGATATTCCAGAAATATTGAGGTCATTATGTGAAGGAAATGCAACAATTATGCTACTACTTGAGAATAATTTTATTTATTTTGAGCAAAAAATCATCTTGCTATAAAAAACTTCAAAAACCCTGTTCTTTTGTAAAGTACGATTCCAAACCACCTTAAGAGCCAATAATTATTATTTGTTATTTGATCTGTGCTCCATGTATTATCATCCATATGGGCTTCTAGGAAATTTACATAATTGGTGGGGTGATGTGGAAGGTAGCAATTATAGGTAGCGTATCCGCATTTGGGTGGAGAGAGAGAGAGAGAATGATAATTTCTGTATAACTCAATAGACCCAGGCAAGATTTGAACTTCAACATCTACGTTCCTACCAATATGTATGTGTGTGTGTGTGTATGTGTGTGACTTAGTATCAAGAGAAATTTATAAATAAGTGCAACATATTAGAGTTTTTTTTAAAGAAGTAAATATGCTATGCAATAAAAAAAAAGATCTGCCAATATTGAATAATGTAGCTGTAAACAAGTATCCTAGGACCAATAAACAAATGTAATGAAACTGTTCAGCCAATATTGAATAATGGAACTTTGAACAAGTGATAGTGTTCAGCCAATATTGAATAATCCAGCTGTGAATAAGTGTGCCGAAACCATTAGATCCAAACAGTGTAAAGGTTCGGCCAATATTGAATAATATATTTGTGGACTAGTCTCAAGGGACCACGGGACCAAGCTAGTGAAATCGTTCGGCTAATATTGGATAATCTAGCTGTGAACAAGTGATATTGTTCGGCCAATATTGGATAATCTAGCTGTGAACAAGTGATATTGTTCGGCCAATATTGAATAATGTAGCTGTGAACAAGTGATAGTGTTCGGCCAAGATTGAATAATCCATCTGTGAACAAGTGAAAGCGTTGGGACAATATTGAATAATGTAGATGTGGACAAGTGATAGTGTTCGGCCAATATTGAATAATCCAGCTTTGAACAAGTGAAAGTGTTCAGCCAATATTGAATAATGTAGCTGTGAACAAGTGATAGTGTTCGGCCAATATTGAATAATCCAGCTGTGGACAAGTGAAAGTGTTTGGCCAATATTGAATAATCCAGCTGTGAACAAGTGAAAGTGTTCGTCCAAGATTGAATAATCCAGCTTTGAACAAGTGATATTGTTCGGCCAATATTGAATAATGTAGCTGTGAACAAGTGATAGTGTTCGGCCAATATTGAATAATCCAGCTGTGGACAAGTGGTAGTGTTGGGCCAATATTGAACAATACAGCTGTGAACAAGTGATAGTGTTGGGCCAATATTGAATAATGTAGATGTGGACTAGTCTCAAGGGACCACTCGGAACAAGGTATTGAAAAGGTGGCAGACACTAGAGAGGCCATAAGAGCAGTAAAACACGCCGAGACACTCGAGGCTAGAAATAGCGTATTTCCACTACAACTAAACAAGACGAAACGAAAGAAGCAAGCCAAGAGAGGGAAGGGTGCTTATAAAAAAACTAGTGTGGGGGAGACGGGTCTCACCACAGCAGTCGACCTGACTTCTTTCAAAACTCCTCTTTAATCTCATGACCTGATTCGCTTGGGGTTTATTTTCTATACTTTTGAGCACATAATTTATGATTATCAACTACGACGTAAGCGTATAACCCTAACGGGCAGGAAGACGTGGTGCTAAATAAAACAAACAAATTACGATGTCCCTTGGTAATTTATTCTTATTCTTTGAAGGAAATATCGTTGATTAATGAACTTTTGGCAAAAGTTTTTTTTATCAACGTGTCATCATATAAGTGAATTATGACATAAGAAAGGAAGAGCCTAAAAATGATGAGAATACAGATCTATTAGGTTACCTATAAATATCTTTAAACATAAAATGTACTGTGGATATATCCTAAGGTATCTATTCGTCCCAATTTTTGAGAACAGTCCTCAGGAGAAAACTTAGTTTTTTTTACCGCATCTATCTACTTATTCGAGTACTATGCATCTGTATTGAGCTGTACGAAATTGTACTAATTACGCTAATGTGTAAGGGATTATGAAGGATTAATTTGATAGAAAGTGTACACACATTTGCTTGGAAAGAGAGCAAAAAACCAGTCAGTGAGAACCACCCTCCGTACACCTATCAGCATTTTGAACACCGATTTACTCGCCACCGGCAATCTAGTCTAGAGTGAGAGTGACGCCTTATATCATTCAGCCACCGAAGTGTTTAAGACTTATGTTCAGGACTGATTTTTGTTCCCCGATTTTAGCGGACCCCCAATTTATAAAATAATTATATATTTATAATTTGAAATTCACATGGATTAAATAAAAATGTTTTGATCAATTCAGTTGCTAGAAAGTCTATATATAAAATCTGGCAAGAGCGCATATCATCATAGAGAGAGAGACAAATATTTTTCACAAATTCTGTATTTTTTTTCTTTTTACTTTTGGCCCTTGTACGTAGGCTAGTTTAATATTCTCATTTAGTTATACACCGTATGTATATTTATATATAACCCGCCTCGGTGGCGTAGTTGGCTAACGCGCTTGTCGTGTTGAGCTCGACTGCTGAGGACGGGGAGATCGAGGTTCGAATCTCGGTCGGGTGAACTGGGGGTGGTTTTTCCTAAATGGTTTTCCACTCTCCCTCCACGCAAATGCTGGTTCACTTCCTCTAATTCAACCTTCCCAATTCCTAATCCATTAGCGTAATTAGTACTTAAAGCGTATAACCCGAATGGGTAGTAAGACGCGGTGCTAAATATTATATTATTATATTTATATATATAAATACATATAGGCCTATATACATATTTATATAGATAAAAATACACATATATATACAGACATATATATATATATATATATATATATATATATACTCTAACTATAAAACCACATGGCTGACTCACTCACTGACATTAATGTTTATACACTTTCAGATGATTTAGAAACTTGAAATTTTGCAAAATTATATCTTCTAGTCTATAACCAACGGGAAAATTCCAAAAAGTAAAAAAAAAAAGTAACCTCCCCAAAAAAAGTTCAAAATGTTGGAGCAACTTTAACCTCGGTGAGGGCCTTTCTTTCTTTGGAGGTCTCTTGTGGCTAAACGGTAAGACCTATATAAAAAAAGGCTCTGGAATTACATTAGCTTACATCCACTTGCAAAGAAAACTCACTGGGCAAGTATATATATTTAGCTACAGTTCATGTGAATGTATATAATTATATATTGCTACAGTTAATGTGCATAATTTATTTCAACATAAATATCTTATTCCTCTACATCCTAGTGTCCTTTAGTCCACAGAAACGTGTTAATAAAATATGATATTATTTCCATATAATATGTCAAAGCTATTTAGATTCCAACATTTCGATTTCGATTTCCAACATTTGGTTTAATGCGTAAAACCCGAACAGGTAACAAAACGCAGTGGCTAAAAAAAAAAAGGATCTTAACTAAGTTATGTTTATTCCAACATATTTACAATGGTAATGTGTTCTTTATAGCCAAAATAATATGATTTCGTAATTTAAACATTAATTTTATAATGTTATTTTACTATTTATTGTAATAAAAATTCATTTTAAATCTTATTAGTTAGTCAAGAGTCATTCAAAACTCTCTCTACTCATTTAATTCAAGTATATCTACTTTTATTATTAGCACCACGTCTTACTACCCGTTCGGGCTATACGCACTTACGCTAATGTGTAATGGTAGAATGATTGTGGGATGAAATGTAGGACCTACAGTTTAACGTGGAATCCGAACCACGGTGGAGGCCTGGAATTCTATATCTACTTAACTTGGTGCATAACCTTTCAATGACTTTTTCTGAATGAATACTTTTCTCAACTTTTAACTTCATTAATCGTTTTAAAAGCTTCGGTGTTTCGACTCTCATTACAAACTGAGATGATGTATAAAAACTTTGGCCTAAGATCCGGCTACTACAGTGATAGTCTAAACTTCTAAATCTTTAAAATGATTGACGTGGCTAGATCTAGAAAAAGTTTTACTTTATTATTAATTTAATTTGGTAACAAACACAACAAACATAATAATTTCATGAAACTAAGTTGCCTCTTTTTGAAACAAAGCCAACCAAGTTCTAGAGATTAAATTTATTTTCTCGTGAATTGAGTTTAACCAACCTTACGTACTTTTTAAAAAAGGGCTGACGATTCATTTTTTTTTTTTTTTTTTTT
>CABFVZ010000239.1:302350-343447 GCA_902151445.1 Timema monikensis | reverse complement strand
GGTAGGGTGATTGTGAGATGAAATGAAGGACCTACAGTTTAACGTGGAATCCGAACCACGGTGGAGGCCTGGCATTCCCCCACATTCACAAGTTGTGATTAATACATACAATAGCTAAATACCGGTCTTTGCCGCACATTTAGTCGTTAAACTTTCACTGTTTCACTGCACTGTTTATTAATATTCTATCATATTCTCTTTGTTTGAAATTTATTAAAAGGGTAGTCGGTATATATGGGTCATTGATGGTTTAATTTAGTTAGTGTTATTTATATTAAAAGTAGTGATGATGACAAATTAGATATGTATTCTGACAATGAATGCTATTTTGAATGGTAAATTAGGAAAGAAAGCATTCAGTTTTAAGATTCTGATAGCTAGAGTTGGAGTTTACAATCTTATTTTGGTAATATTTTTAATGAAATAAATTAATATAGAATTGGAAGTATTTAACATAACCATATATTAAATTAAATATATTAGATACATTTAAAAAAAAATCATTTGTCTCAGAGAAACAATAAAATAAATGGTACGGTACAACGCACAGACTTTCTCTCGTTTTTATCTTAAGATGGTCATTTATTAAAACTCTTAACATTTTTGAAGCGTTATATTTGCCAGATTTATAAAGTTCATTAGGTGTAATTTTAGGGAAAGTTTATCAGCATTTGCTTAGAATGAGAATAGGAAATAGTTTTGGAGGAACACCTCAGTACACCAGGCTAGAATAAGGAATTCCTCAACATCAGCAAACCCGACAATATGAGACTGACGCCTTTTATCCTAGTTATGCACCAGTGCCGCTCAAAATAGAATGAGTATTAACGGATCCTTTTATAACACGTTATTTTTAAAAAACTTTTTCGTACTTTTGAAGAAAATTCACTTTTAGATAAAAAAAAACTTTCTCTTTCGTAGGGTCAGTAAACTCTAACCAGAGTAAGGCCAGCTACCATTACGGCGTGCCGCCCCATATTTTATTTTTTTAGGCGTATTTGAAAGGCACCCCTCACACTGAAGTACAACGCACCCACACCTTATCATAAAAGGGCGGCAGGGATTCGGCAGGGAGAATAAAGGGTGCGCGTGGCGCAGCGCCGCGATGCAGTGGGACGCTTCTTGCTGTTTAAATGTTTAAAGATATCTTGGGTATTCCCCAAAGTGGAGGAGAACGGTAGAGTGAAAACATCGCAAAGGGAAAACTTTCCACTTTGTTTTATATTCACGTTATGGTGTAGGTACTGTTTGTTTTATATCATCTCTAGGTAAATATATGATAGCGAACACATTCGACCTTTATGTGTGTCAGTGAGACTGTGTCACCAGTAATTTGGTTAGAGAAGGGACAAGTAGCTAGATAAGACTCATCCTTTATATACACCAGCAACAAAACTCTTGGGAAATTCCAGGAAGATAGATGGAGCTTGAGTAGAATGTATTCGTAGGAAATAAAAATATAAGTCGCGAGAGGAATAATTTATTTAGAGGAAGGATAAGAGAGCAACATTTTGTATTTTTTGCTCTCACGTATTAAAACGAATCCTAGCTATACGCGTTTTAATTATGTTAATGGAGTAAGGATGAGTGAGGTAGAATTTAAAAGGGAATCTATCTGTATTTGCTTGGAGGGAGAAAAACAAACTTCACTTCATCCAACCGGGATTAAAAACATGACTTGGGAGTCCCCAGTAAAATAAATTAGATAAGCCTAACATTTAGTCCACTGATGTAGATTGTATATTTAAAAACAACATAAACAAAACTAGATACTAATCGGGAACTAGATAATAATTACTCATAAAATATGAATGGTAAGCTCTGTTAAATTTTACTCTAAAATATTTCCACTTTCTGTATCCAAAATATGAAAAAAAATTAGTAGACATAATAAAAATTATAACAGATAAAATGATATAATTTATTATTTAGCACCGCGTCTTACTACCGGTTCTGTTAAAATTAAAGGGTTTTATCACAAGGGCTTCTTAACTTCTTTTTAGCACCACGTCTTACTACCCATTCAGGTTATACGCCTATGTACTAATTGCACTATAGAGTTAGGGATAAGGAAGGCTTAATAGAGAGGAAATGCACCGGCATTTGATTGGAAGTAGAGTGGAAAAATATTTAGGCAAAGCACCCGACCAAGATCAAACCCCGATCTCCCCATCTTCGGTAGTCTAGTACAACACGAGATTAGCGCGTTAGACCACGCGATCATCGAAGCGGGTGCTTCTTAACTGATCAATTCATTAGTTATATGAGTATGTAAGTTATAGAAAATACGCCCATATTTACCTAGAGAGAAGTTGAGAAAATAGTATTGATAAATCACTTATGGAAAACAAGAATCTATTTCACTTGGATGAGATATGATCTTCAACCTCTTTTCATAGACAATCAAATACTTTGAATCACGTGACCAGAGTTGTAATTTAGTTGGATTTTTTCTTAGTAAGATTAGGGATAGCTAAATATTTTGAAAATAATCAAAAAAAGTTGAGGGTTAACTCAAGTAAGATTTAAAAAAAAAATTTTTGTTTCTTAAGGATATAGATATTTTAGTTAGCTAACTTCAGTCGAATTTTTATTGAAAGGATCTTAGTTGACATATAAAAATTTATTATATCTACTTTCACGTATTTATGTGCCAGGTCATCTTCAGCTTTTATTTTTTATAAATATTATCAATAACTATAGTCCTACTACTAATAATAATATAGTAAAATTCAACCAGTGTTGGCAAAAAGAAATATGTTTGCATTTTCTGAAAAACTATGTTTATGAAAATTGGACTGTACCATTCAAAATTTTATTGATGCTAGGATCAGACAAGGATATCTTGAATAAAAATATTATCTATGGCTTAAAACAAAATGTAATATATTCATCCTAGAATATTATTACTATCATTAATGAAGCTTAAAGATGAGTTGGTGTCAAAGGGATGATTAGTGATAATTAAAATGAATAATAAAATACAAATTCATAACTAATGAAATAAATGATAAAATACAGATAAAAGGAAAGTAAGAATGGCATTATAGGGTGAAGGGGATAAAGAAATAATAAATAAGTGAACAAGGGAAGAGAATATTGTCAAAAGATGAAAGGAAAAGACCATATATCGGTGGGCACGGTGACTAAAAATCAAATTCGTCCAGTCTTATTTCCAGGTGACGGGTAGGTCAAGGTTCTAATCCCGGGCTTGGTATGGTGAGGACCATTTTACCTAATTGGTTCCCCCCCCCTCCCTTCACATAAATGCAGGTATATTTAATTTTATTATAACCTTTATCATCCCTTCCCCGTTGACGTAACGAAAGATAGACGTGATGCACACACAAAAACACAACATTATTCCGATTTGGTGAGTCTCTACTGACAAAGTGTGTTTCTAACGAGTCTGTGACAATCAAGACACCAGAAGGAGACTTCATACACCACAGACTGCTTGACGTCATAATGTAGAGAACAATATACGTATAGTTGAATATACAGTCATCTTCTTCTGAAGGCTTGTAGAAAATATCTTTAAAAAAAAAAACATCTGAGGACAACATTAATAACTTTTTACATTTTATGCTCTTTTGTCAGGGCCCGTCCATTAGGGTACAACGTTTCCTAGTGGTGCATTCTAACGAAGTGTACATTATGTGTGTATATATTCTAAGTGTTTAATACATTAATTATTTTAATTTAATAGCTTAATTATTTCGAAATAAAGAAACAACATCACCAAAATATGTAATTGGACACTGAAGAATATATTTTTATTTAAAGATTGATTCATAACTTAAACACTTTTATGGTTTTATAACACCAGAGGTCTTTTGCTGGCGAATCACTTTCATATGTAATCAAAAACTTACTAAAATATTAAGATAAATGTAAGAGAAGAAGCGATAATAATTTTCCACACATTGATTAATGGATTGTGAGAGTAATTTTACTTAAATATTTTTTTTTTAATCCTGTAATTTGGTGGTCTATTATTTTTATTTTCCTGTCACGCAGGGGGTGCGAATATAATTGAGTTGAGTATTTTAAGTCTCTCCTAGAATGCATGAAATCCATGGAACGGTCCTGTATTCGTTGAAAATTGTTGTTTTTAAGTAAATGCCTCCATTTTTAGGTAAAGAAGCGACAAAGTCTGTATTGTGCTCTGTAATTTTTTTTTACTTTTAATATATATTTAGAACCTATGTTAATATAAAGTTTGATAACAAGTAAATTAATTATTTCAAAAGTTATAAGGATTAACACACAAACAAAAATATACTCAGAACTATCTCAAGGCATTTTTTTATCATGCAATTTCCCATGTGGTAAGTATTTCACACCTTTATTGATCAGCAATGATCACTTGTTTTACGTTCAAAATGTAGGCCTAGAGTACAAATCCCGTCAAATCATTATCACGTGTTTGCTTGGATGGCTGCATACCAACTGAGACCAGATTAACGGTTGGGTATTTGATATTAGGAATGTCAAACTCAATTCTTAGATACCCTCGATACCTTCGATTATTACTGGTATTGAAAGTAACGATAATCGATCTTAATATTACGATTCTCGATACCTCCGATTTCCTAGATCTTAATAAAAATACTGACAACTAAGCAAAACGGAAATATTTAGAATGAGTAGTAATCGATTGTTTCTATATTAGTTTATTTGATGTTAACTGCTATATATTTTGGTTCAATTAACGAACCTATTTGGTGAAAATAGGTTTGGGTTTTAGTTTTATTTTGCTATCCTCTATAAAGTTGAGTAAATATGTTTATATATGAGGTTGGAAAAATAATGAAATAAGAACTGTTCAAGAATATAAATCAAGAATAAAAAAAATTGAGGTTGAACTTAAGAATAGGAATTGATAATCATAATTTATAAAAACCGGTATCGTGGTAACTCTATTTGATATAAAATGTAAACATATCAAGTGAGTCTAAGACATATATTAACGATGTGCTAAGAATTTCACTATAAAGGTTGGGTACACTCTCCATGAAACCTTTAGGTGGTGCTATCAGGAAATAGCAATGACGTAATTACCTTTGATGAGAAATTTCCTCGTGGTGGAAGTGCACAATGTGTTCCTCAGTGTTAACATGGATTTTGTAATAATGAAGAATCAAATAGGAAAAGATTCAATAGTTATTAATGGACGCTAATATAGGTACTATAAAGAGTTAACAGATATATTCTTTGGCACCGCGTCTTACTGCCCGTTCGGGTAATACTGCATTCATGTACTATTTATTATAATTGTCTTGGGGATTAGGAAGGTTACATTTATAGGAAGTGTACCTGCATTTGTGTCGAGGTAAAGTAGAAAACCATTCTGGTAAAACCACCCTCAGTACTCTCAACCTATATTCTAACCTTGATCTCTCTGTCATCGGCAGTCTAGTCTACTGCGAGAGTAGCGTGTTAGACCACGAGACCACCGAAGCGGGTAACTGATGTAATTTAACGTTGGAAATGTATCAAAGTGAGTTGTAAGTGTTTTATTAAAATTAAGGATAATACAAATGGTTGAAACTGTTTTTGATCGTGCCCATGGACAAAACCAGAAAGTGTACTAAATTGTTAAAAATTAAACAAAACTCTGAAATGCAAATCAACGGAAAATCCAACTGATAGGCCTTCTAAAATTTTACACCGAGAACGCCAAAGAAATCATCAAAATGAAACATTAACGAGTTATGATCGTCCGTTGATTCGTAATGCATTCATCGCGATAGGTCATTTGTCATGCCTAAATTACCACGAGATCTTACACAACTTCACGAAGGCTTTGAAAACTCTTTGTAAAAACAAGTAAAGAAGAAACGTTTTTATTAGTTAATGATTGTGAACGTAATATTGTGATATCTTCTTTCGCTATTAATTTAAAGTTCTTATCACAATGTCAGAGTGTGTTTGTTAAAGGGACCTTTAAGAGTGCAACTAAATTGTTCCAACAAGTGTTTACAGCTTACGAAATTATGAACGATAATTATATTACGTGTTGTTTTTGTTTTCTACCTTCCAAGTCTACCTTATGTTACTCCAAAGCCCTTAAGGCTGTGATATATGAATGTTGTAAACTAAGAGATACGTTATGTCCTCTAAGTGTGTATGCATATTTCGTAAAGTCTATTCATATTGCAAATTTTGAAAGTTTGCCCAAAAGTCTCCTTAAAATGTCGCAGATTCCACTTAGGTCAAAATTGGTTTAAAAAATTGCAAAACACATTAAAAAATATTCTGAGATTAACAACTTACTAAGGTTAATTTCTGTTTGACATTGAGTTGGTTTGATTATATATTTAAGAAATGTATATGTCGTAGTACGTAGTATGTATGCAAGTATTAAGACTTTATATACAACAACTAAATACACCTATTTATCTATTAAATACATTCTTTATCAATCACTGTATTTTTTAAAGGTTTTAGAAAACAAATAAAATTTTAAAATCTTTCAAAGGTGGCAATCACAGGATTAAGGTGAGAATGTAGAAAATGCAAATTAAGGGCAGTTTTTTCTTTCTTTTTTTTGCATTTTATATAGCAAAACCTTTTGGCTAAAATTAAAAATTATTCCTACAACAGAAATATAGTTTTTAATTTTTTTCACATGATAATACCAACAGTTCTTGAATATTTCATGAGCATAACGGCATTAAATAAGACACTTTTTAAATGAAGAGAAAAAGTTGTCAGTAAATTTCAGGGCAACCTTGACAGGTAATGTTTAGGTCCCTATGTAAAGAAAATTAAACTCTATATATCTTCTGGAAACATATTTGATTCATTTTAACAACAACAAAAAAGTTTTGATATAAAAACTGCAAAAAACACTGACCTTTTCGTATGTCTTTTACAATCCCACCGTAAACCATATTATTTTATTAATATGAAAATTGTGTCCCCCATATTTATAAGTCATAAAATCGTAACAGCTAGAACCAAACATAGTTAATGTATACGCCTTTATATAAAGATTTCTTGAAGACACGCCAAACAAACATTTAGGCGTAGGCGCATGGATTAGTGTCCATTATATCTCTATCACTAAAAGCTGTACTCTTGATATGTGATGGCGTTTCCGTGCCTATGTCTCATTCCTCTTCATTTGTTTCCGTTCTTAGGAGTGCCATGCTGATGGCAGGTGTGAGAGTATAAAAGGAGGGGGAAGTATTATTATTATTATTAGCACCGCATCTTACTACCCGTTCGGGTTATACGCACTTACGCTAATGTGTAATGGAAGGGTGATTGTGTGATGAAATGAAGGACCTACAGTTTAACGTGGAATCCGAACCACGGTGGTGACCTGGCATTCCACACATTCACAAGATGTCTTGTCAGAGGTGTAGGAAGGGTTTGGTAATCAGATAAATCTGTGCCGGGACCGAGGATTGAACCCCGGCCGCCAGCACAGAAGTCTGACACCTTACCCCTAGACCATCAGGTCACCGAGGGGGAAGTAATTTCTTCCCTTGGTGATGCACACGAGATAACATGAAGATGATCAATGTCTTCCTGATAGTTAACATGTCATTTTGTAATTAGTTTTCTCATCAACTTGAGTTAATCAATATTACGTAAGATATAAGTATCGGTTGGTATGCGTAATTAATGTCAGGTACATCTGGTTTGGTTTGCCGGCTATTCGGTGGTTGGGTTTCGAATACTAGCCTGGAGTACAGAGGATGTCTTTTACTTGATTGTGTCCCACTCTTTCTCCACGCAAGTGCGGGTACATTTACTCTAAATTCTAATTTCCTCATTCCTAGACTATTGAAGTATTTTTTTTAGCATCACGTCATACTGCTCATTTGGGTTATACGCTTATGTGCTAATTACGTAAATTATTCTAGAGATTAGGAAGGATATATTTAGAGAAAATGTACCCGCATATGTGTCGACGGAAAGAGTATGTATAAGATAATTTTGAAAAAAAACAAACTCAGTACACCCGACCTAGATTTGAACCTCATTCTCACCGTCATCAGCAGTCTAGTCTACCACGAACGTAGCGCGTCAGACCATTGGCCTAGCAAAGCGGGTCTCAGTGGTAGTGGTGATAAATTATATTCATTGTTCAAGGACTTTTTTCACTCAATCTAATTAATCATTGATATATCATATTTTTTTTAACCCCTATTAGTTAAAAAAAAGTTTCAGTGCCTCTTATGAGCAAGGAATGTTAGTTTTTAAAAATTGTTTCATATGTACTCAATATGATTTAGTAACAAATTCCTAGTGAAATCCGAAATTACAATGTCCCGCATGCTTAAACACAAGATGGATGAAAAATTTAGACACCAAAGAGATAAGAGCCAGAGTTTCTCAGAGTAGATTGGTCTTATCCAGGATCATTGAAAGGAGGGGTGAGGAGGGGTGGGGGTGGGGTAATACTTCAAACAGCTGAGTCGAGGAAGGAAATACTCATTCAAAAGAATTCAGCCCTACACGCCTCGGTGGCGTAGTTGGCTAACGAGCTTGTCGTGTTGAGCTCGACTGCTGAGGACGGGGAGATCGAGGTTCGAATCTCGGTCGGGTGAACTGGGGGTGGTTTTTCCTAACTGGTTTTCCACTCTCCCTCCACGCAAATGCGGGTTCACTTCCTCTAATTCAACCTTCCCAATTCCTAATCCATTAGCGTAATTAGTACTTAAAGCTTATAGCCCGAACGGGTAGTAAGACGCGGTGCTAAATATTATTAATATATTAAGAATTCAGCCCTACGAGATTGGTTTGTTCAAACACAGAACAAAAGAGAACTATTCAATAATCTATGAGTGTATATTTATTTACTCAAATCTTTCCAAAAGACGGGATGTAATAAAAAGAGTAGACTTATATAAATCTCCTTATTTCTTGTAATAAGTGATTATACTGTCGGTTGGGTTTCAAGTCATAGTGTCCATGAATCTCTGTTTGCCAGTCCAGGCGCCATATCATGTTGTTTACAAGACAGTAAAAGTTTGTACATTAAGACGAGGCGGAAGATAACGGTAAGTTGGACATTTTTTTATGACTAAAATTTTTTTTAGCTGAGTAATAAAAATAATGCTTAGGTAGCCGTTTTTCAGCTTAATTTTAAACTCATAATTATCTCAGCAGTTCATGAAAATATATCATAAACATCACTTAATATGAATATAATCTTTTAATTATATTTAAAATATTCTAAGAATCAAATAGCCACAGCTATTATTTATGCTTTTAGTGAGGGTTACTCTACCTAGAAATTATATTCTGAAAATTTAAAAATGTTCTGGACACGGGAATCGAGCCTGGGACCTTTTGCTTAGTACGCCCGGGTTCAATTCCCTTGTCCAAGTGTCATTTTTCAATTTTCAGATTATGATTTCTAGATAGAGTAACAGTCATTAAAAGCATAAATAATAGCTGTGGCTATTTGATTCTTAAACATGAAATCCTTTACAATTATAATAATTGTACATGTGACAACATTAAGACAACTACCGAGTCGAAGGTGGCTGCGTTATCTGATAGCTCGTGATCTTAATAAAATCACACATTTGTATCCGACGATTTCCGCACGTTCATCATAGACTCTGCCTTAAAAAATGAGTGAAGAGTGGCCCTTGGTACGGGATTATTGCTGGTTAGCTCAGTGGTTAGAGCATTGGCATACTAAGCCATAGGTACCGGGTTCGATTCCCGTGTCCAGGTGTCATTTTTCAATTTTCAGAATTTAAAATGTTCTGCATAAATGCCATTATACTCAAGATAGATATTCAAAATCGCTTCCTCCTAAACGAAAGGCGGCCACTCTGGTCAGCGAGAAAGTATCAATAGCTCTCTGTTCACATGGTGTAAAATACAATGGTCTGTGGGGTTTTCTGGTATCTCTTCTGTTTAAGCTTATTCTCCCTTTCACCCTCCCATACAACCACCCTTTTTCATGTCAATAATAAAGAGGGGAAAGAAAGATTTGTAGATTCTTATTTTAAGGTAAAGAGGAAAACTCGATGCTAGTACTTAAATAGATTTAAATTTTATTTTGTGGACCTATCAACAAATTACTGTAATTGGTAGAGGAAGGTTTGATCTAGAGCTCTTTATAATATAGCCTTTCATAGCACCACAAATATTCGTAAAATATAATTGAAAATGAATTAATGTCACATTTTTTTAAATTTATAAAACTCAAAATATGGATTTGTTAAGGAAAAAGAACTTTGTTTGAATACTTCGACTTTGTTTAGGAAGAGTCAAAATACCACACGGCAATTTTTCACTTGCCAAGGTGGCCCCCTTAAGTCGTTGAGGAAGAAGCTTCTGATTAAGGTTAGTATTTTTGCAGTTTATATATATATATAATCTTTTTTGAGCACAATAAATAAAATAATGCTTCAGTATGTACATTTGGTTTCATTTTATGCCTATTGTAATAGCAACAGTTCTTGAATATTTGTCATAAAAATAGAACATATGCCTATTTATACACATTTCGAATGAAGATAAAAAGTTCTTATCAAATTCCAGGATACTCATGAAAAAATATTATTTTGAGATTGCCTTAATACACGAAATAAAAAGGAATTTCAAGGTTATCATTAATGTTGGCAGTTGTTAGATTCTTGCTCCCTGAGTTGTATCATGATAAGGAATTTAATAGGAATGTAAAGAGAAGTAGAATTTCGTAAAAAAAAAAAATCCTTCCGCCAATCGAGAGTATTAAAAAAAACTTGCGCTGTGATTCTTCACATCTTCGCATGAGAAAACTTCACCAGGGATAGGTTTCCAGTAAGCGTGGAGGATAAAGAGAGTTGGCAAGGTTTTTTTTTTTTAATCGATCGTAGGGGCGTTGAGGGTTGTGTGGTATAGTGAGGAAAGGGGCGGTTTTGAAGACTACGTTCGGAAGCGCGTCGTCGGCAGACTTCACTTTCTCAGGTGGGTTGATTACCATCATTATGAACACCAAGTTTATAAAAAGGGAACACCAAGTTTATAAAAAAAAAAGGGAAAAACCTTTCGCTGAGAATTTAGGTGCATGGCTTAGTTGCCTTCGTTAAATATGTGTAATACCCGTTAACAGGTTATTGAAGTACGAATTTATATACTTTTGCCAATTTTAGTTTAGTAAAATTAATATATAACATTAAAAAAAATTTGATAAAGATATTTACTATACATTTTAATAAATTGATAAGAAATAAAACACGGATATCTTACATAAGTAAGAAATTGTTGGATTTGATCAGAGAGCTAGTGAACCGTAAAAAGTAGTCAATGTTGGTATAAGATGGCTAGTTGTTTACGACCTTTACAAAACAATGATTGTAAATAAATTTGGATGAATTTATATTAGAAATAAATAAAAACAGATTATGGACAACGAGAAAATTAAAATGTTAAGGTATGATAAAAACATTACATTAAAATAAACAAAATAAACAAAATATTTTTCTGAATAGTAATTCTGTTACAGATTTTTAGTAAATGAGGGATAAAATTTAAAATAAATGATTTAATGGAGAAAGCATACAATTTTACAATTAATTGTAAATTAGTGATGAAGTTTGTGAGATAGAAATGATGTATAAAATACCGATATAACCTTTCAAGTATCATATCCATAAATTAAAAAATGACACCAAGACAAGTGAATCAAACCCAGTACCCTTGGCTTTTGCATTAATATCCAAGGAGTTCGGGTTTGATTCCCATGTCATATTTCAAATGATCGACCCTGTGGTGTAGTGGTCAGTACACCTTTCAGGGACCGTGGGCTCGATTCCCGGCTGGTACTTTGGGTATTCCTACCGAAAGGGGAATTACCTTGACGGTCATCAGGGTTTGGTTAGTTAGGCTTAAAATTGGTGGTAAGTGTTTACACTAGTTCCATAACCCCATACTCACTATCACCATCATCTAATTTCATCGGGACTTGGAAAGAGCATCCACAGAAAGAATGTACGATTACACCCAATATCATTGGTAAGGGAACTGCAGGTCTTGTGGAGAAAAGCTTTATCTTCCCTCTGTCTCTCGGTTAACTGTTGCCAAATCTAATCGCTCTCAGTTATGTCGGAAGATGGTGTACTGGGGTAGGTAGGTAGTGAGCATGAATTTGTATGCAAACATTATGTTAGTCAACCTCACTCCATCTAATGTGTTATTTAATATCATCTCATTATTTATTTATAGGTTAAATATAGTTGTTTAGTTTTGATGCATGTACTGATTTTCAACAAAGGAATAATGTCGACTCTTTTTATTGTAAACCAAAATATTGTTCAAATTTCCACACACAAAAAAAGAAAGATTTTTGCGACTTTTTGACAGCATTAAATTAGGAAACGTGATTTGCGGATTGGTTATATTAGTTAATTTATAAAGATTTTATAATATTTTAATTTCCTTTTGAAATTCACAACACATCAAACACAACACTATAGTACAGATATGAATTGAAAAAATGGGTGTGTGTACTTATGTACGCGCGTGAGAAGTTATACTTCTTTGGAATCATTAAAAATTAAAAAATAATTTAATAATATTTAGTATTAATTATGTTAAATAATAATATTTTAATTTATATCAATAAATAATACATACGGATAGTTAACCTCAATTATATTGGAGCACTTGAAAAAGTCTATAAGCACAATTTTTTTCACTAATATTTACGAATAGTAAATAATATTAATCAAAATATTCAATTTAAATCACTACTGAATATAATTTATTAGCACATATATAATTCGCACTTGTATGAAACTAAAACACGTGTTGTGAATGTAGAAACTAGAAACATGTGGATAAATATTATATATATGAAAACAGTGATCAGAGGCGACGAGCGTACCAACATGCGTGACTAACAGAGGTTCTATTTCTATTTTGTTGGTAACTTTTTTTTTCTAGACTTAATGAGCTTAGCTTCAACCTGTTACTTTTGTGTTACAGTGATGCGCGCGCATCTTAAAATTTCACTCTCATCATTTTTTCATAACACGCCTAAAGAAGTATAATTTCAACAAGAATATTTTTCAAAAATAAGCCGGATGGATAGTGCTGTACTTTTGAATCTGGACGATCAAGGTTCCAACAGTCAACTATTATTGTAATATTAGTATAATTTTTACTTTTTTTTGCCCCTTATATCTTCGATTAAATAATTTTAACCCTAATTAAATTCATCCTCCTTATCCTGTTAATATGAGTTTGGAGGTTATAGGTCTAATCTTGATAACACTAACACGAAAGGTAAATGTGAAAATTTATTTCTTTAAAAAGTACTTTTCTAAGGAAACGAAATAAAAATGCTTTCATAGTGGTCAAACGAATTCAAACATTTTCACATAAAATATTTTCCAAATGTCTTGAAGTCAAACTCAACAATCGCACGCACGCTAAGCCCATTTCCTTCGTTTCTTCGCTGATATTTTACATGAACCGTCAAGAAAACATGCCAACCCTATCTTATCAAACCCATTTAAAGGGGAAAATAACTGGAGAGGTGAAAGTAATGTGGCATTCTTTGTCCGTCCATGGGGCTTTGTAGTTCGGGAGATCGGATATGAAATAAATTTGTGCGATTGATATCATAACGTTGAAGATTATAAAACTAGTGTCATTTAGTTTAGAGGTTTAGTGTTACTTGAGCCAATAAATAATTAAGTTGGTTTGTGAGATATGAGCTGATTTATCATGAAAGTATGATATATAAATAATGTAATAATAAAATAATAAGGTCATGTTGGAAGGTTCAAAATTATTATGTGTTTCTTGCCGCATTTAAGCTAGTTACTCGTACACTATATTAATACATTAGTAAGGGTTATCCTAATATAATAAATTATTAGATATGTGTATTTAAAGAAAAGTATGAATACGTTTCTTATTTTTGATATAGGATTTAAAAGTATTAATAAGTATTGATATTGGATTAAAAAGTATCAATAGGTATTTATATTGGATTAAAAAGTATTAATAGGTATTGATATTGGATTAAAAAGTATTAATAGGTATTGATATTGGATTAAAAAGTATTAATAGGTATTTATATTGGATTAAAAAGTGTTAATAGGTATTTATATTGGATTAAAAATTATTAATAGGTATTGATATTGGATTAAAAAGTATTAATAGGTATTGATATTGGATTAAAAAGTATTAATAGGTATTGATATTGGATTGAAAAGTATTAATAGGTATTGGTATTGGATTAAAAAGTGTTAATAGGTATTGATATTGGATTGAAAGGTATTAATAGGTATTGGTATTGCTAAAAAGGAAGCAGGCAATTTTATATGAACATAATATTTGAGTATGAGTAAGTGAGTAAAAGTCTCTAATAAAAATAGTATTTATATGGACAGGAACATTTCAATACTTATATAATACCGGTTTTTTTTCTACATCACTACAAATGGGATTTTATTTTAACTGGGCTTGAAAATAGGTCTCTACTGTGTGTTAAAGACTTAATAGTTTCTCTATGATTTTGGTATGGTGTTCCCAGAAAAATAATATAATATATATTAAAATAACTGGAAGTATTATAAAAATAACCATTACTAAGCATTATTTTACATTGCCTTTAGTCTAAGAGGCCGTTTCGGTGCTAGTGGGTGATCTAGAATATTTATTAGAATAATTTAATGTATTTTTAAAAGGAGAATACAAGAGTTTTTAAGAAGTTTTTAAAAGTTCTACCTAGAATAACATATTGTTAAAATCAAACAAAATGGTTCAATTTAAAGACAATACAGAGAATTGTGTTTTATAGGAACATGTGTGTGTGTATATATATTATATATTATAATACTAAGATAATATATTTGGATTTCATTTAATATATATTACTACAATGGTTTTCAACGTCAGTTAAAAAAAACATTTCCCAGCATTGTATATATTTTCTAACAAACCGTTTTACTACCCGTTCAAGTTATACGCCTATGTTTTAATTACGCTAATGTATTAGGAATTAGGAAGGTTGACTTTATAGGAAGTGTACCAACACTTACGTGAAGGGAGAGTGGAAAATAATTTAGGAAAAATTCACCCTCAGTACATCCGAATGGGACCGAACCCCAATCTCCCCGTTTTCGGCAGCCTAGTTAATTTACAGAATAGTGCCTTAGACCATGAGACCACCAAAAAAGATAATGTATAATAAAATGAAATGTTAAAACGAATCTTATATTTTGAAACTTGTCTTATATATTTATTAAACTATTCAAAGCCTTTAGTTTATAGTTTTAAACGTATATACTATTTGTAACGTGGTATAATAACTCCACTGTAATTGAATCCATTGTTTATAAAATGTGTGAAAATCAAATCAACAATACTAGAATCCAATATTCCGCACACTGCACAGAATTTGCCCTAATTAGAGGTGATTCTTGCGTTGCTATGTGACCCGGCATACACTTGTGCGTGACATATTGCCGCGGGTGGACACGTGCAGGCGAGGATATGAGAGACCCAAGGTATTCATGAGAAGCAATCTGGGATTCTGGTGAAAATGAAACTTTTATACAACGCAAATACTTTTTTATTACAACCATCAGTGATATTATTTTATTTTATTTTTTTAGTAAAATGTTAGAAATATTTATATTAGCAACCAAAATTGACGGTTATACTCTTCAGTGACCACATTGTCTAAGGCGCTTCTCTCGCAGTAGACTAAGCTCTAGATGACGGGGAAATTGAGGTTCAAATCTTGATCGGTTGTACTGAGGGTGGTTTTTCTTAAACTGTATTTCCACTCTCCTTACATGCGAATGCCGATACACTTCCTATAAATTTAAACCCCCTAATCCCTTAAACCATTAGCAAAATTATTACATTAGTGTATAACCCGAACGGGTAGTAAGACGCAGCGCTAAAAAAATAATCAACAGTTGTAGATCATATGACTTGACACATAAAATGGATGAGGACAAAGTCGCAATGAGGAGATGGTGCTGAATACATGAGGGATTGAGGACGGTTGGCAAATCTAGGAAGAGTTGTTGTAGAAATGGTGTGGAGGAAATTATATACCATACATAAATAAACTAAAAGAGAAAGGAGGAATGGTTCGAGAACGCGGCAAATGGAGGATGTTTCAACAGACAGGCTAGTGTCTACATGAGAGTAGAAGAAGTAAGTTTAGTAAATTTAATAAACGTCGAAAATGTTTCTTCCTGTATAATCTGACTTAAGGTTATATTTGTTTATAATAGGACTGTTAGTTTGTATTAATATATGCTTTGGTGGCCGCATGGTCTAAGGCAGGGGTTCCCAATTATTTTTTATGGAGGTCCGCTTTAAAACTCTACATAATTCCGTGGTCCGGTAAAACTTTAACAGTGACTAAAGTTCAAGTCCTAAAGGACTATACTAATTCAAAAGCGTGATTTTTTTTTTCCTTTGAGTTATTTTACTAATTTATTATTGCTGGCCTTCCATGTATACCACCCGCTCACCACCGAAATATAATTACTTCTTTTGTTTATCACTATCTCATCAAGTTCCTTAAAAAATGTCTCCGCGGTCCGGCATTTGGTGATCACTGGTCTAGCATGAAACTTTCACAGTAGACTAGACTGCCGATGACGGGGATATCGGGGCTTTAATTCCGGTCTGATATACTGAGGATATTTATCTCTAAAAGTTTTTCCTTTCTCATTCCACGCAAATGTGGGTACACTTACCACCTTCTTAATCCCGAACAATTTAGCGTAGTTAGTGCATATGCGTATAACCCGGACGGGTAGTAATACGCGGTGCTAATTTGTTTTGATGATTACAGTTGGAGGTAACTCATGTTTCATATAGGATATATTTTATTCATAAATAAGCTATAAACCTGCATCGTTGGTTGAATAGTCTAACGCGTCACTGTGGTGATATACTGAATTTCTCGTGACCAGGAGACCAGGGTTCGCAACCAGGCTGAATATACTAAGGTGTTGTTTTTCTATGGTTTCCCAAAATCCCTCCAAACAAATGCAAGTCCAGTTCTTTTACAATCTTACCTTCTATACCCGGTCACACAATGGGAGGGGGAAAAAAAAGTTGTATTAAGTTTTGAAAGTTAAAATAAACTAAAGTAAACATTATATTATAACTTTTTTAATACTTTGGACAAGAGAGTTTGTTTACTGATCTAAGTATCCCGTGTTCGAGTCTTGGGCGGTTCGGAAAAGGTATTATTGTTAAAATGTATATTTCCTCTTTATCAGTGATGAACTATTCAAAGGGGGAGGGGGAAGGGACTGAGTGTTGTGTATGGTCTAGAATTAAGTTAGTGTATATAAAACGTGTGTTAATATAAGCAAGTAGTTGAGGAAAATTTCATTAGATAACCTACAAAAAGAAACAATTTATATATCAACCTTATGTTTGTGTTCTTTAACCTTTCCCTCTTCTAGTCATAAGAGATTCATAAAGATCGCTTAATTATTAACAGTGATTCGTACCTGGCAGGCCGAAAAAACCTTTAAGGCGTGGAGCTTGAATTATTTGTATCCCTTTCACACCTCTTACACTTTATCCCTTTGTACCACGGTTCACTTTGAAATAATGACTCACACACTTTGGTGGCCGCACGATCTAAGACGTCATTCTCGCAAAAGACTAGACTGCCTATGACGGGGAGATGAGGGTTCGAATACCGGTCAGGTATACTGAGGGTGGTTGATCACACATATGTATCTGATGATTTCCTCACGTCCATCACAGACTCTGCCTTAAAATATAAGTGAATAGTAGCCATAAACATGGGGCGACTCCTGGATAGCTCAACAGTTTGAGTCTTGGCGTATTAAAGCAGAAGGTCCTGGGCTCGATTTTCGTGTCCGGGGACATTTTTTTTTAATTTAAAGAATATTAGGGCCTATATTTAGATGCGGCTACAACAGTTATTAACAGATAATAGCTTGGCTATTCAACCCATCATTATTTCCTAAATAATTTTCCCTCTACCTACACGCTAATTCCCGTATACTTCCTCTAGATTCAACCTTCGCCTTCCCTAATACATTGGGGTAATTAGCACACAAGCGTATAGCTTGAACAGGTGGTAAGACACGGTTTAGAAAAAATCTGGGTAACAGTGAATAGTTGAATAGGGGAAGAGGCCGACACGACAGTCTGTCGTGTTACTGAGCAGAAGACGCTTATAAAACTTTCATTAGTGTCACCTACTTTTTTTTATTCTAACCTGAACTGAGTTGAACCTCCTAGCAGAGTAGTCTTTGACCAGACCATTAATTAAAATTCTAACAATCGATTCAAGTATGGTGCGACACCCGTCTAAAATACAATCCTTCTCCCAGGCAATAACGTAGCGAAAGCTTTTTTCCGGGATCAAGTAACGTCCACCTAACGACAAGGATGTAAAGTGTGTGAACAGAATTCACTTAGTGTAAATGTAAGGTTTGTACTTGAGACAAGACACAAAACAATGAGTTTGGATTGTTTGAAAATAAAATGATCGCACAATACTCGAGTTTATAGGACTGAGCAAGGGGGACGACTCGTTAAACGAGAAATTGTTGTACAGACATTTAACTCTAACGAAATATTTAATTTTACGAAGCGTTATTTCAAAATGTGGTTAGATATCAACAGTGTCCTCCCCCCCCCCTATTATAAACCCTAAAGTTTGGGTTTTATTGATAGAAACAAATGTGTTAAAATATTCAATTACCTTTTAAGCATATTTGTGAAGCTATACGACTAAGCTTGATGAAAAAGCGCTCTAGATTTAGCCTTCCTCTATCAAATGCAATAATTTTTGATAGGCTCACGATAGAAAATTTTAATATATTTGAGAAATATCAGAGAGATTTCTTCTTTACCTTGAGGTATTAAGTTTCGTTAATTTCTCTATCCTCGTTCTTATTTTTTTTTTAGCACCACGTCTTACTACTCGTCCAAGTTGTACGTTTATGTACTAATTACGTTAATGGCTGAGTGTTAAGGCAGGTTATATTTATTAGAATTGCACCCACATTTTTGCGGAAAACTGTTTTGTGAAAACCCCCCTCACTCCACTGGACTGAGATTCGAACCTTAATCTCCCCACCATCAGCAGTTTAGTCTACTGCAATAGTAGTGTATTAGTATTTTATTATTTGGATGACTAGGTGTGGTTGTAGGGGAAAGGCGATAGGGATTGGAAGCTTGGACATGAAATAAAAGTAGTTTCAGAAAATTACACAAATAATTGTGTTTTAATCCATGTGGCCTGACAGTAATTGATGATTTCTTACTGACCCAGAGGCAGCCAGCCGCCTTAAGATAAATTTATACCAGAGTGATAGAGAATACTGTAACATTACGTGGTATAATGTTACAACTGGACCCCGCCCCATACTGACGTGATTAGAGATTTGTAACATTACGTGGTATAATGTTACAACTGGACAACAAGCATACTACCCGCTCCAATAAATTCAACTCAATTAGGATCCCTACAATAGTATTTTTCTCTGTTGTAGTTCTTGTAGGCTAAGAAGACATAATAGAAACAATGCTGGACAATATATTTATTACTCAATCCAATCCTAAGTATTAATTTGTTCGTGTACTTACAATACTAATCTGCTCACAATAGAATCCTGCAAGGCTGGCCGGCACCTGGACTCCTAGATTGGCGAGTGGGTCAAGGGAGATCCAGTGGGTCAACAAAGCGACCCGGCACTCCGACTGTACTAGCGTGAAATGAACCGAGAACTATCAACATCAACTAGAAGACAATTATGTATCCGACCCCTGACGGAGACTAGAGGAACCTCCTTCAAAACATCGGGTGATTGGAGATATTCACGGATATTCCGATGGAGCAAGCGGAATCAACAATGGTGTACGTGACTGTTTGAAGGCATCGTTGACGTCATCATATGCGTGTTTGGTGAATTCCCACTCCTTTTCATAACAACGAAATCCCTATATAATGGCTGTGCAAGCTTGCCATAATCGACTATCCTACGATCAACGATCGACGACAGACCATTGTCATGGATCTGGACAATGGCTGGAGAAAACTTGTAAAAATGTATCAAAATCGTCGCTTAGACGGGTGGAGTTATGAACTCTAACTTATTTATAAACTTTAAACTTTTTGCATATAATATTCAGTTTCAAAATCTAACGTATTAATATTTTGATCGCCAAAAAATGTCTAAATATTCTATCTTAGATAGGTCGCCGCTCGGGCGCTGTAACTTTTGCTTATATTTTTATTCTCGTAAATATCCTCAGTTATGTGCTGATTAGAAGTTTGACTTGTTAATATTATATTGTTTGGAATCGTAGAGTAATTTTTTTTATCGAAGTAACTTTTCATATTTAAAATTATGGTTTGAATTAACGTAACGTGATGTAACTTTTTATTGGAATTTATATTAGGATGACTTTAATCTTTTGTAACGTAAGTTCTGTTTGAACAGCTAAAGTTTTGTTAATTGATGGAACTGTTAGTTCCATATTCTAAGTCAGATCTGATAGTCCCGTGGGAGTTTGGCTTATGTCTGGTAGTCAAACCCTCACGTTGTGTAGACTCTGTTGTATAGTCGTCATATTTAAATCTTTATATTTATGATATCGTTTTCTGTGAATTACGAAACCTTTGGAACCATATCAAGGTGCCCATTAGGCCCTTATAATTTTGTATCGTATTTAAAAATATTGGCTTTGTTATTGTATCTTATAGACTGGACTATCAATATTATGATGGATTTCATGTTTCCTTTTGTTTATACAGATGCGCAACTTCAATGATATAAAGTTGTTGACTTCGAGCATAATTTCCAACTGTACTCCTAATGATATAATGAGACCAACTTTTGTTATCTGCGCTATTATCATTTAATTGAATAAACTGCTCTTTTTGTTGAATCTATATATTTTTTATAATTTCCATTTTTTGTATGTGAAGTAGATCCTCTCCCTTTTATCCCTTTTATGGTCGGGGGGTGCAGGATACAGAGAGGGTGTACAATACAAGCGGGCATCAGCGAATGGAGCATTTATATTTGGGTGCGACCAGGATCGAACACCAATCTTCAGTGCTCGCTCAGATTCGGTTCACACTCACTGATAATCTACCCATTGTCGGTCTTTAAGCGAATCATTAATAGGAATTCGTGCTCTACCTTTTCCTATATTTGTTCCAATGTAAACAGTCTTGCCATTTTGGATGTCGCTCGCATATTTTATTTTTGTGTGCCTAGAGTCCAGATTTCTCAAAAAATTTAGTTGAGGTACTTCCTGAATTGAATGGTTATATCATCACACGATAATTTTTATGGACAAGAGAGAAATAGCCTTCCAGTTTTTGCCGGGAAATATATTTTCATATACCTTCTAGGTTTCTTTTACAGGCCATAATCAACATGAGACCGAGATGGCTTTACTTCTCCTCCGAAAAAAGTTGTGCTACGTATTTTTTATTGTTCAAGACAAAACCGATCGACTCCAGTCGTGTTTGAACCCAAGAACATCGGGTTCTGGTCCGAGCGCTTTCCACCAAGATCACCGATGTCGAGTATATTCTAGATTAGGGTTCATACTTGTTTTATTTCTTTTTTCTGGTACAGTTATGTGTATATTATTACTATCATTATTATTAATATCATCATCATATTTATTATTATTATTATTATTATTAGCACCACGTCTTACTACCCGTTCAGGTTATACGCACTTACGCTAATGTGCAATGGTAGGGTGATTGTGAGATGAAATGAAGGACCTACAGATTAACGTGGAATCCGAACCACGGTGGAGGCCTGGCATTCCCCACATTCACAAGATGTCTTGTCAGAGGTGAAGGAAGGGTTTGGAAATCAGATAAATCTTTGCCGGGACCGAGGATTGAACCCCGGCCGCCTGCACAGAAGTCCGACACTTCACCCCTAGACCACCAGGTCACCTATCAGTTGTGTATAATGAAGTGGTCTGATAAAAGTTAATTAGTCATTGTTGAGGAGTACCGTGCACACAAATATATTCTTCAAAATTTTTCGCATGAATACAAGTGCCCCCGCTATACAAGCTAATTTTATCTGATCTTCATCAACACTATTTTTTAAAAGTTCACTACTTAAACTGTATTTATAGCCTATTAGCAGAAGTAACAAGTGTTACCCTGAGTAATCATGGAAACAAATTTCTTTGCTTCGAACAACATAAGAATGAAATTAATTTTCAAAGAACTGAATTAAATAGTATATATATTTGATTAGGCCTATAGCTCAGAAATTGTTATTATTTAAAAAAAAGTATATTTCAAATAGAATATTTTTATCTTTAATAGTACTACCATTTTACAATGATAAGTTTTTTTCGTATCTTAAATAGTAGCTGAGAAATGATGAAAATGGGAAAATTCCCCTATATAAAGTACACTCAATTCTTTTTCATGAAAAAATGAAACTTACCATCTGATTTATAATGATAAGCAATGTCTAGGTATAAAATTTATTCAAAATCGTTAGAGCGTATTTCTAGAAAAATTATTATGTTTCTTTTTTTTACTCTTCAGTAAACAACACTAAAATTTATGGTTGGATATCTAATTTCAAAAACTCCTCGAGGAGACCCTATGAAAACCAGATACTAAGTTTTAGCCCAACCGGTAAAATAGTTTCAGCTCTAGCTCGAGGTATAGACAGACGGACAGACAGACAGACAGAAGGCATCACAGAAACAACTTTTTTGTTTGTTTAAGTGCGTCATGAAACGTTGACATTTTAAAAACACTCGAGTTTGATTTTTTTTGACGATCACAATAATTTCTCTTCGAGGTGTCAAAATAACGTAAAAAGAAGATAATTAAAAAATACGAGTCCTCAATAATCCAAGGTACAGTGGAATGGGTGTATCTTTTGCGAGCATCGTCGTTAACACCAATCCTCAAGTTGTTTTTCTTTGATACAAAAGCCCATCGAATAAGTTACCGTCATAAAGTTAAGTGCAATTTTATGGCTCTCATTAAAAAAAAAGTGTGAATAATATTTGCGTTAAGTCATCCTTGCATTACGTTAGTTTAAGTGAACATTAAGTTGATTTTGATCCATTTATAAAATAATTAAAAAATTTCAACGCACCCTAGTGGTTATGTGGACCAAGGTGTCAGTCTCATCTTGTCTGCCAATGAAAGGCAGGTAGGTATTCTAATCCCGGCCGGGTGTACTGAATTTTTATTTCTCTAAAATTATTTTCCAATCTTCTTTCATGCAGATGTTAGTACACTTCCTTTAAATTCTACCTTATTTATGACTAACCTTATTAGTTAAAATATGTGGATAGGCCGGACTTGCAGTAAACGCAAACCACGGCAAGAAAAAAAGTTTTAGTTGAAAAAATACATTACATAATATTAAACTAAGTTGTTTGAATGTCGCAATAACATGAAATGTTCCCTTATAAATTTACAATAATGTATTAAAAATTGAGATAGAGTCCATCAACGGTAAGAGAGTACATTAGGTGACAGCTAACAGAAGATTATTTACTGTAAACATTGGCTGAAAGTATTATCTGAAGCGATTGATACACTTTGTATCGATAATATAATATTACCAACCACATAAAAGTTATTTTCGACTTAGATAATATTACTAACTTTCAGCCCATATTAATAAATAACTTTTTGACCCTCTATGGTGGCCGTGTGGTCTGACGAGCTACTCTCGCAGTAGGGTAGACCGCATATGACAGGGAGATTGAGGTTCAAATATAGGTCGGGTGTAGAGAGAGTGGATTTTACAAAATGGGTTTTCAATCTCTCTCCACGCAAATGCGGGTACACGTTATTTTAATATAACCTTTCTAATACCTAAAATCATTAGCGTAATTAGTTCATAATCGTATTTCCGGAACGGATATTAAGACGTGGTGTTAGGAAAAAAAAATTGTTATTGAATTAACTACTTTCCTCTCTCTTGATTCGATGTTACATTATTAATTTATTTCCTTTGAATTTGTCCATATATTTACAATTATTTTAAGAACTGTATGTTCAATACTTTTTTCTTAGTGGATATTTTAAAATTTAATTTTTAGTCGATGTATTAACGTTACCTAAGTATGTTCATGTATTTGTTTTATATAGAATAACTCCATAGCATTAGCCCGCAATCGATCTATATCGACCGAGCGGCCACCGCCACCACTAGCACTAGCGTTAATGGTGCTAACATTTATTAATAGATGGTGTCATGTGGTCAACACAATGAAACCTCCAGCCGTGACTCTCAGTTTTATAGACTAGAGCTACTACTTTTTCATTTTAGTAGCTCATCATTTGTCCCCACTTGGCCGAGTTGAACCCATTAAATACGCACTGCTTCACAAAAAAATCTGGAACACCGGTGATCGAAACCAAGACCTCTGGATCTTTAACCAGCGGCAGTAACCACTAAACCACATAAGTAGTCTTATATCAGATAAAAATATGTAAAATAAAAACTCCATTTAACAACCAAATTATACTTTAATTGATACATTAACCATATACTTACGTCAAAACATTCCCCATTTCAATAATTATTAATATGTCGTCTAAAGTTAACTTTGAAGTGAAGGGTAACACCTGCGGTGACATTTCAGGAATGAACTTTGATTAAATTTGTCACAGAACCAATTCACTTTACTCGTCGAGAATTTTGTTCGAGGTATTCAACCTCTATCAAATCGTGTGTCACTCACTTCCGTTGATCAAATGCGTTGAGGTTTTGATGGGTCGGTCGTGTGGTTGAGCGACAATGTAGGGAAGGAAGTAATCTCATCTCGTCTCTTTCTATCTGATTAGGTGTGACGACACAAACGACAAGTGGAGAACAGTGACACGTTGGTTTTGATTATACACTTGACATTCACCCTTGATTTTAATAAAATGAGTTTGCATTTAAGATAAATTAATTTACTGCGATTATCTGTTTGACCCCTACTATTTACATAACCTGTACACATAACCAGAAAAGTTACTTACTTGTTCTATGGCATTATTAACTTGAAAGTTCATTGCTGCACTTACAAAAGTACGCTATCCATCCCTATCTTGAGTTAGTTTTATCCAGTCCACCTCATTACACCCTATCGCTTACAGGTACATTCTAATTTTTACCTCCCATCTGCGTCTAGGTCTTCTCAAAGGTGTCTTTCAATCAGGTTTGTCAGTCAATACTTTAAACACGATCACAAAACATTGTTAGGATAATCAAATCTCACAAGTTACGGTGGGAAGGACATGCAGTGCAAATGGAATTATCTAGAACCATGTACAGGGTAGTGATTGGCAAACTCAATGGGAATACCTAGACGCAGATGGGAGGATAATATTAGCATGGACCTGAACGAGATAGGATGTAGTGAGGCGGACTGGTTAGAACTAACTTGAGATAAGTTTAGGGTGAAATGAGAGTGCCTGGATAGAACTAACTTGAGATAAGTTTAGGGTGTAATGAGAGTGACCGGTTAGAACTAACTTGAGATAAGTTTAGGGTGTAATGAGAGTGACTGGTTATAACTAACTTGAGATAAGTTTAGGGTGTAATGAGAGTGACTGGTTATAACTAACTTGAGATAAGTTAAGGGTGTAGTGAATTGGACTGGATATAAATATATGTGGCTTACTTTTGTAAGTACGGCAATAATCTTAACGATTTCCTAATGCCACATAGTAGGTAAGTAAAATATTTGCTAACCTATCCATCAACTAACATTCTGCCATAATATAAATTGGGACTCATAAACTGAAAATTGAAAAATGACACATGGACACGGGAATTGAACGCGGGATCTTTGGTTTAATACGCCAGTGCCCTGACCACTGAGCTATCTAGGAATCGTCCCCTAGCCAGGGTCATTCTTCACGCATTGGCGTACTAAGCCAAATGTCCCGGGTTCAATTCCCGTGTTCAGGTTGTCATTTTTCAATTTTCAGAATTTGATATCTAAATGATGAATTACTCACTAAAAATCATAAATAATAGCTTAGACTATTTGATTTTCACTCATAAACTAATTATAAAAATGTATCGTAATATTATGTTTCAAAATTCTACGTCCCATTAGTACAAATTTGAAAGTAGACTTATTTTGAGAATCTATATTTTTTGCATCAAATATTACACTAATATACTAAAAATAAAGAAGGTAGTGCTTTACCCGCAAATACGTGTAGGAAAACACGAAACTATTTAGGAAGAAACAGTATAAAAGTGACCTAGATTTTGACCCAGACATCCCAATCTCCAGAAAACTAAACCAGACTAGTCCGACATTTAGTTCGCGTGTCCACTCATGCGGATTGATCAATTTCATTGACTTAAAGTTTTATCTCAAGATTAATAAATTAGATTATTCATTCTGATATACTTTTGATTAACGGTGTTTTGATGATCTTTTATACATAACTACAATAAATCTCAAATATACATTTAAATGTATACATATTTTTTACAGCTTGGAAACCTATCTCCCACCTCTAAGGAGAAATTGATCCAATTTTCATATAAGGTATCATTATTAATATGTATTTGATAAATATTTAATGTTTAAATCTAATAATTTTTATTTATAGCTTACCTATAATGTAATATATTAATTAGCAGGAAGAGCATTATATTAGCTATTTTATAGTTTAATGCAATCGTTTTAAATTGTTCAATCACGTTTAAGCTTTATTTCAATTCTCCCTCATCTAAACTTTTGGATCAAATTATATGGTAACTAAATAAGCTATAGTAATTATATGAATATTTATATTTAATTCCATATAAAATTACTACATTTTACTCTGTTTACCAAATTTATATATATTATTTTTCAAAATAATATAGGAGATTTAATCATGGAATTGTATGAATTTTCTTTGTCTCTTAAATCCCTCGTACGTTCTAATGGTAATTTTGCTGTCCTCGGGTTGAGCTTTAGCACAAAATATCCGGGCACTTTGGGTGGTCGGGCTCAATACAAGCTGAACAGAGTTGATCAATGAAATACGAGTGTATTGACAGAAGTCTTGACGGGGCCGAAAAGTCCGCCTTACCAACTTGTGACGGTTAGAGTGAATCGTGTTGGTTTAGGGCGAGCTCAAGCGGTCAATTTCCGATATCACATTACTTTAACACATTTTTATGAACTGTCATATAATATGGGGATTGATTGGAGATTAAATATGTGGATTTTTTCAGTGATCAATGAAACATAATTATTATATTTTACCATTTTTTAACTTAATTTTTATTTTAATCAATAGCTGTGAATTTTTTTAAAGCACCACGTTAGAAAAAGTTGGGTAGCGTTAGAATGGACCTGAAAGAGATAGGGTGTAATGAGGTAGACTGGATAGAACTAGCTCAAGATAGGGACAGGGTGTAACGAGATAGACTAGATAGAACTAGCTCAAGATAGGGAGGGAGTAATGAGGTGGACTGGATAGAACCAGCTCAAGATAGTGAGATTTTAATGAGGTGGACTTGATAGAACCAGCTCAAGCTAGGAAGGGAATAATGAGGCAGACTGGATAGAACTAGCTAAAGCTAGGGATATGGTGTAATGATGTGGACAGGATAGAACTAGCTCAAGATAGGGAGGGAGTAATGATGTGGACTTGATAGAACTAGCTCAAGATAGGAATAGGTGGCATAATTTTATAAGTATGGCAATGAACTTTCAAGTTCTTAATGACATATGAAGGGTTTACTTACTTACTCTAAGGTGGTTTGACCGAAATGGGGGTATGAGGTAATTTACTCTTTATGTATTTACTCATCCGATTACCCAAATTATATGATTCCTCTCACCTTTATAAAGTATTTGGTGTTTTGTGTGAAGCTCTAGGGTAATCTGGTTGTAATGGAAATAAATAAACTGTTTTGTTTATATAAAGAACAAGATGATTACACCACCCAAAAAGTAGAATTCATGCGTAATAATAAATTCAATAATTTCAACACCTAAGCCGTTTCATCAGATGTTAAGAAAGATTATGAATAATTAGACACATAGCTACATTATTTCGAATCTTTTACTAAACATATTAAAATTTTTCAAGTGGTACGTAGATTGTTGGGCCCATGGACAAAATGGCGTGAAAATCTAAACCGTAACAGGAAGGAAGATATTTGAGCTCCAATCGGGTTTTTTCTACATGGTTTCACAATCTTCCTCCACGAAAATGAGGCTACACTTCCCATAAATCCAACCTTTCCTATCCATAACACATTACCGTAATTAGTACATATGGTTAGAGTATCGGATATTTTTTTAAATTTCTAATTAACTTTGTGGCAACGCAAACTTTTATTGATTTAGAAAGAAGTTGACTGTCAATCCGGTGATTGATATACATCTGTGCAGCCAGAACTAAATAATATAGTTAAATATAAATTTGACTGAAAAGGTTTATATTTTTTAAACCTTTCTACAAATCAGAATCTTACTGTAATTTACTTGCGACGAACAGATTTCAGCGTCCCGAATTTCCTCAGTTAAAACTCTGTGCTCCGTGTCTAGAGAAGTGTTTAAGAGATCTCGCGCCCACACACACACACACGAACACACATACCCCACCTGTCTTCATGCGTGTTGACGATGGGCGGGAGATAAAAATGGACCACTACTGGAGACGCAAACGGTCGTACTCGGGCTAAGAATAGCCAAAGATCCAGCCGCTTGGAATACACCAAACTCGTGTGGTGCAATGCAGACGAATTCCACACTTAGGCCTACAGTCCTGTAGGGAGAACTACGGATGTGAAAATGTCAAACACTTTTTTTATGAGAGATCTTACAATACTACAAGGGACGTACTGTAAATGGGTGTGTCTTATGGTAGTGGGTTAAAATCGCCCCTCAGGAATAGCGTTAATAATTTATTTTTATTTCCCTCCTCAAGGGCCACACTGCAAAACACTGTCCGCATACAAATGTCTGCAAACAAATTCCCGTGCACAAGTATCCGTTAGCAAATGTACTTGTGTTTGCGAGAGACTCATACAAATATCGTGGGAATTATTATTATTATTATTATTATCACCGCGTCTTACTACCCATTCGGGTTATACGCACTTACGCTAATGTGTAATGGTAGGGTGATTGTGATATGAAATGGAGGACCTACAGTTTAACGTGGGATCCGAACCACGGTGGAGGCCTGGCATTCCCCACATTCACAAGTTGTGATTAATACACGTCTTATCAGAGGTGAAGGAATGGTTTGGTAATCAGATGAATCTGTACCGGGACCAAGGATTGAACCCCGGACCCCAGCACAGAAGTCTTGACACCACCAGGAAACCTCGTGGGAAATAGAATGTCACCGGCGTGGGACGTCCATACTCACTGAAGAAACATAGTTAGTTGAAATATATCTGAACGAAATAGCAGCTGCGATCTGTACCAGTTACATAGATTTAACGATTTTATCCTTTTCTCAACATCCTATGGATTTACAAGGTAGATCTTTGAAATACTTTCATATTCATCGACTTTCTTTGTTCTACGCTTGTAATCAATGCACTGCAAGACACATAAACATAAGAATGATGTGCAAATCAAGGACAAAAACTTTTTTTTTTATTTCACATGACAGAGGAATTCAAAACAAGGATAAATCCGTCAAAAAGTTGGTCGCTGACTTACAACTGAACAATGAATACACCTCTGGCCGACACGGCCCTCCACAATGGCGGCAAATCTATGTGTTTTTATATTCTCAACGGAATAAAATGCAGGCAGACATTTGCCCACAAACATTTCTATCTGTATGCGGAAAAATGTCAAAAATCGCTTCCTGACAGTATTCAAACAGTGGTTTTTATATGTCTGCCGGCGTGTTCATGGACCAATGTATGTCAGTGTAGACTAGGCTTTTTAATTACATCCGAAATTAGGGTTTAAAAATAACTTTTATGTTACTTTAATACTAAACAAATATTTTATCACCACCTCTTACTACCTGTTCAAACTGTATCCATATTACTAATTAAACTAATGAGTTAGGGATGAAGTAAGGTCGAATTTAGAGGTAGAATGGAAAACCATTTTGAAAAACACTCTGGCCAAGTACAATCGACCAGGATTCGAACCTTGATCTCATTGCTATGGACAGTCTAGTCCAACACGAGAGTGACGCCTTACACCATGTGGCTACCGAAGCAGGTAACAAAATAAATTCCTTGCCACTTCCTGCTGGGAAACTTCACCACCACAAATAGAACACCAAATTTACCCTCTTCCTAAATAAAATGTAAATTACCAATAATCAAAGGTAATCAAAATTAAGCTTAATAATTTAGGGGTATTTCTTAAATAACTAAATAAGTTTAGTCTTTATTTAAGAGTAAAATTCAAGTTCAGGAGCAATAATAACTCCATTGATAAATGGCCGCTTTGGTGGCCGCATGGTTCTTGGTGTCATTCTCGCAATAGACTGAATTTCCGTTGATAAGGGGATCGGGGCTCGAATCCCGACTGAAAGTAACATTTTATGAATTATTTTCCACTTTTCTTCCACACAAATACGGGTACAATTTCTTTATATTCAACCTTTTTCATCCCTAACACATTAGTGTAATTAATAAACAAGCTTGTGAATGTGGGGAATGTCAGGCCTCCACAGTGGTTCGGATTCCACGTTAAACTGTAGGTCCTTCATTTTCATCTCACAATCACCCTACCATTACACATTAGCGTAAGTGCGTATAGCCCGAACGGGTAGTAAGACGCGGTGCTAATAATAATAAAAATAATAATAAACATGGGAAGAGACTATTGAAAATACCTAAACGCAGATGGAAGAACAACATTATAATGGTCCTGAAGAGATAGAGTTTAATGAGGTGGACTAGATAGAACTAGCTCAAGATAGGAATAGAGTGTGATAAGGTGGACTGGATAGAACTAGCTCAAGATAGGAATAGAGTGTGATAAGGAGGACTGGATAGAACTAGCTCAAGATAGGAATAGAGTGTGATAAGGTGGACTGGATAGAACTAGCTCAAGATAGGAATAGAGTGTGATAAGGTAGACTGGATAGAACTAGCTCAAGATAGAGATAGGGTGTGATGAGGGGGACTGGATAGAACTAGCTCAAGATAGTGATAGGGTGTGATGAGGGGGACTGGATAAAACTAGTTCAAAATAGAGATAGGTGACGTAATTTTGTAAGTGCGGCAATGAACTTTCGAGTTCCTAATGCCATAGAGTAGGTAATGAAATACATAAGTGAGTAGCCCGAACGGGTAGTAAGATGCACTGCTTAAATTATTATATTATATCAATGGTAATAAAGTAGGGTTAATATTTTATTTTTAAGTAGCCGGAATAAAGTAGTAATTATATAAACAATTATTTTTGGTGAACATAGACTTTGTGAGATGATCTTGGCTAGGCCAGTCTATTGTAGGAGGACTTTGGTTCAATTCCTGGTGTTGATAAAGAAGATCTTAGTACAAGTTTGTCCTGATATTTATTAGTAGTATTATATAGCATCGTATATATTGATTTACTTTGGAGGATGGTATTGTAGGAAACACTAGTTGAGGGAAGTAGGGCCTATTTAAGCTTTTTTTTATAGCAAACTTTTTTTTTTGCCAAAATAAATAAAATAATGCTCTAGTAGAAACATATAGATTAAAATTCTTCACATAGTGACTTCAAAAGTTGTTGAATATCTGTCATGAGCATACCGGAATAAGTCAAAAGTTGTTGAATATCTGTCATGAGCATACCGGAATAAGTCAAAAGTGGTTGAATATCTGTCATGAGCATACCGGAATAAGTCAAAAGTGGTTGAATATCTGTCATGAGCATACCGGAATAAGTCAAAAGGGGTTGAATATCTGTCATGAGCATACCGGAATAAGTCAAAAGTGGTTGAATAACTGTCATGAGCATACCGGAATAAGTTGACACACTTTTTAAATGACGAGAAAAAGTTATCAATAAATTCTAGAACACCCTCGACATAAATTCAATAATTATTGCGGTCATCATGTGAATAAAGTTAAATTCTATATTTCTACGGGAGAATTATTTGATTTCTTTTGACCAAAATAAGTTGTGATATAAAAACCGCAAAAAAAAAAAACTGCTCTTTTCTCGCGTTCCCTTCGACTCAGCATTAATGTACCGACGTTATTATTCTCTACTTTCTTCCAGTTTGAAATTCCAGGTGCAATTTTGATGTGTATAGTGGTAAACCTTTCGAATATTAAGACGTAAGGACAATTTATTCTATCCATTCGATGGACATTCAGTGCTCTATTTGATAGTTTAATTAATATGTTTTAGGTTTTTGTTGAACTGACTTGTGATATGTTTATAGAATGTGTTCTGATATGTCTGTTTAGGAAGTGCTCATTAATTCAAAGAAACAGTTGAAGAGTAGGCCTGACGAAGTTATCAAACGCAAATAAACCTGACCTTTAGACGTGAGACGGAAGGACCTGAATCTGTAAGAGTCCTCATCCTCAATACAAATAGAACTGACCTTTAGACGTGAGGCTGAAGGACCTGAATCTGTAAGAGTCCTCATTATCCTCAATACAAATAGAACTGACCTTTAGACGTGAGACTGAAGGACCTGAATCTGTAAGAGTCCTCATTATCCTCAATACAAATAGAACTGACCTTTAGACGTGAGACTGAAGGACCTGAGTCTGTAAGAGTCCTCATTATCCTCAATACAAATAGAACTGACCTTTAGACGTGAGACTGAAGGACCTGAGTCTGTAAGAGTCCTCATTATCCTCAATACAAATAGAACTGACCTTTAGACGTGAGACTGAAGGACCTGAGTCTGTAAGAGTCCTCATTATCCTCAATACAAATAGAACTGACCTTTAGACGTGAGACTGAAGGACCTGAGTCTGTAAGAGTCCTCATTATCCTCAATACAAATAGAACTGACCTTTAGACGTGAGACTGAAGGACCTGAGTCTGTAAGAGTCCTCATTATCCTCAATACAAATAGAACTGACCTTTAGACGTGAGACTGAAGGACCTGAGTCTGTAAGAGTCCTCATTATCCTCAATACAAATAGAACTGACCTTTAGACGTGAGACTGAAGGACCTGAGTCTGTAAGAGTCCTCATTATCCTCAATACAAATAGAACTGACCTTTAGACGTGAGACTGAAGGACCTGAGTCTGTAAGAGTCCTCATTATCCTCAATACAAATAGAACTGACCTTTAGACGTGAGACTGAAGGACCTGAGTCTGTAAGAGTCCTCATTATCCTCAATACAAATAGAACTGACCTTTAGACGTGAGACTGAAGGACCTGAGTCTGTAAGAGTCCTCATTATCCTCAATACAAATAGAACTGACCTTTAGACGTGAGACTGAAGGACCTGAGTCTGTAAGAGTCCTCATTATCCTCAATACAAATAGAACTGACCTTTAGACGTGAGACTGAAGGACCTGAGTCTGTAAGAGTCCTCATTATCCTCAATACAAATAGAACTGACCTTTAGACGTGAGACTGAAGGACCTGAGTCTGTAAGAGTCCTCATTATCCTCAATACAAATAGAACTGACCTTTAGACGTGAGACTGAAGGACCTGAGTCTGTAAGAGTCCTCATTATCCTCAATACAAATAGAACTGACCTTTAGACGTGAGACTGAAGGACCTGAGTCTGTAAGAGTCCTCATTATCCTCAATACAAATAGAACTGACCTTTAGACGTAAGGCTGAAGGACCTGAGTCTGTAAGAGTCCTCATTATCCTCAATACAAATAGAACTGACCTTTAGACGTGAGACTGAAGGACCTGAGTCTGTAAGAATCCTCATCCTCATCCTCCCCCCCGTGATCCGCCCTGTCAGGCACGTCCAGGAAGGCCGCCGACTTGCGGGGCTGAGATGAGACAGAGCTGGCGTTCCTCACGGACCTTCTGGTGCTCCCCTGTCGACGCCGCTCCCCAGGGGAAGTCTCCGGCGTCGCAATCACGGGTATATCACACAGTCTGGGCTCACTCGTGCCGGCCCGCATCGTGGTGGACGTACTGGTGTGACCGACGCCGGACGCGCGACGCCTACCCCCAGTTACCCTGGCGCTCTGAGAGCGTGCCGCCGGGCGGCGCCGCCTCGAGCTCGTCGGCGTCGCGGTGTTGCTGGCACTCGCGGCATCGTGACCTGTCGTCGCCATGCTCGCTAGTCGCACTGCCCGCTTTTGGCGGAGAGAACACGTGTTGAAGGGGGGGTAAAGACTGGTGCGCGGTCGCTCTCTTGTTCTGGTAAACAATGTTTCCCTCCTTCATCCCCTCTTACCTGCCCAGGAAGCGCGCGCTTATGTGCGTGCGAGCAACAGGCTGCAGGGCTGCCACATTTCCGCCCTACAAATACCAACTTCAAAAAGGGCGGACTAAATATATGAAAAAATCCTCCTTGATTAGCTGTCACAACCACTTTACAGAACTATATTTATTAGGGAGGATATATTATAAAATACAAACGTATTTATTTAGTGGCCAACATTGATAACATTCTACTTTTTATTTTCTCGTTATCTTACAGGTAGAAAAAGTATTGTGATCGTTAAAAAAAAATCTGACTCAAGATTTTGATGAATTTCAACGTTTCATAACTCCCCGAATCCGAAAAAAGCGTGTTTTTTTTGCATTGCTGTATGTCTGCCTAATTGTTTAAAAATAAAATTATTAAATTTAAAACTGTGAGTCAGAAAACGTTTTACGCAAGTATAGCGCAATTTATGCTTGGGCTTGATAATGTATATTATTTCGTTTCACATATATTACGAGTTTTGAGTAAATATATCCATTTTTAAACAATGGATTGAGAAGGTCCATGTGGAGTTCCGTACCATTTATTTTTTTAAGTTCACGATAATATTGACAGTTGTATATCACATGACCTCACGTATGAATAAGTGAAAGTGATTTGTAATAACTTTTACAACTGTCCCTCGGTCCCGGCACAGATTTATCTGATTTCCAAACCCTTCCTACACCTCTGACAAGATATCTTGTGAATGTGTGGAATGCCAGGTCGCCACCGTGGTTCGGATTCCACGTTAAACTGTAGGTCCTTCATTTCATCTCACAATCACCCTACCATTACACATTAGCGTAAGTGCGTATAACCCGAACGGGTAGTAAGACGCGGTGCTAATAATAATAATTTTACAACTGTCTAGTTGTTAACACTTTCTTTGAAAATGGGACTATAGTAGATTATTATACCGTGTGTTCATTTGAAAACTTTCCACCTAAATAGCTCGAAAACAACGCATTGTTGAAAACAAAAGTTGTTAGTTTTTGAAGGGGGATGTAAAGTGGTGAGGTTGGTATGACCTTGGATGACGGTTCTTAGGTCATGTTAAAGTCATTGTGATTTTTTATAAGTGAGACTCCCCTATTTTTATTGCATATTCTTGTAACTTAAATCGTGGTACTTTTAAAATGGTAGTGTCATTCTCTTTTAAAGTAGAATATCACGAGGCACGAGTCTTGCAAGTTTCAACATTGCCGGCGCCGTGTGCGGCATTAGAATTATTCATACATACCACGGTATGTGTGTACGTTTATGTGAATTTGTAAAATAATAAACAAAATAAATAGCTACTAATTTATTTTTATCTATTCAGCACCACGTCTTACTACCCGTCCGGGTTATACGTTTATGTACTAATTACGCGAATGGGGAAGTTTGAATTTAGAGGCCATTAACCCGCGTTTGCGAGGAGGGAGAGTGGAAAAACATTTAGGGAAAAACCACCCCCAGTTCAACTCTAAACTAGAGCGTTAGCTAACTACGCCATCGAAATAGGTACTGATTAACCCACTGGTTTTTATTTTCAGTTTAAAGTAGGTTTTCAAAATGCTCTCCAGTTTGAACTAAACATTGATATAGCCTATTTTTGAATTAGCTTCTGACTTTTGGTGAATTTGCTTTTGTAATAGTTCCACTCGCCATTGATATTCTATCTTTTTTTTTAACTCTTTGGTATTTGTTTGACACCACCGTTTTGAAAATGCCACGACGTGAATGCCAGGCCTCCAGCGTGGTTCGGATCCCACGTTAAACTGTAAGTACTCCGTTTCATCTCCCAATCACCCTACTATTTCGCATTAGCGTAAGTGCGTATAACCCAAGCGGGTAGTAAGACGCGGTGCTAATAATAATAATAATATTTTATAAAAAACTTTTTGGGGCCAAATATATAAAATGTTGCTTCAATAAATACGATTAGTTTAATTTTATACACATAGTAGGCTCTGTGCTCAACAGTTTTTGAATATATTTCATGGTAGACCCTATTAGAGGCATTTGACTATAAACATCCTGTTAAAATCCGAGATCCTCATTCATGACAAACATTCAAGTACGGTTGAAATTACTTTATGTAAAAAATTAAACTAAACATATCCATTGTAGTTTTATTTTCAATTTGTTCACAAAATGCTATCTATTATAAAAATTTTAAAAATACGAACCGTTCGATTTAATTTCCTCCCCATCTTAAGTCTCAATTTTACTAAATCTAATAACATCGGGTTCGATTACCGGCATGGAAGTAGAATATATTGTTTTTTGAAATGTGCTTTTTCTCCTTTTTTAGTAATGGATTTATGCCTGAAGAACTTCTCGGTGTGTTTTAAAGTTTAGTTAGTCTATAAGTAATGTGATGATTTAACGTTAAAATCTAATTATATAAAATTACCAACATTTAAAATTACATTTATGAAAGAGCTGACCCCATTGCTAAAAAAAACTGCAGGCACTGAAGATTGAACTTGGGACCTCTGGATAAGTATCCATGACCTTTGATCACTAGACCACAGAGGTGGATGTTTGTATATTTTTCTATTTTTGGGATTAAGACTCCTGTTTTTTTCCTCACCCTTCCCACCTTGCTCACTCTTGGAGGCAACAAGGACCTACCTGGACCACTCTAGGCCCATTGACTATAGTTTGGTGGGCTAAGATTTCCCGCCATTATTATGTATTGTTTTCGGGCCAAGCGTCACTGGCGCAGATTTTAGCACTTCCGGTTTTAGTCAGTTGTGAGTTGAGACTCGTTAGAGCAGGAATTGAGTTTAGGGTTCTACGAATCTCACTTGGAAGTGGTTTCAGACTCTTATACAGCTGACAGATAACGAGCTGACGGCTTTGAAATGTTACCAGACCAAATTATGTATCCCTACGTCGAACCATATGATCTGCAACATCATGTGTTTAGCAGCTGTCACTTCTGACAGTCAAAATTTAAGTACATATCTAAATGTTGACTGACAGAAGTCAGCACCAAAGAAACCACGGGGCTACTGTACGTATGTAGTGACGTCATGAAGAGCACTCTAAGACACGACCAATCAGACAAGTAAGGTGAAGGTGAGTTTGCCTCTACCCCTATCCCGAATTCCATACAGTCCTATTGTCCATGTTCGTAACACTTGTCCTCCACATATATATATATATATATTAGTCTATCATTAATTGTGAATTACGCTACAGCGGCCATATTAATAAATATATAACACTTTATTTATGCTCAAGTTTATAATTTCCAAGGAAAAACCTATCTTAACTGCTCTCGCGGCTATGGTTTCTAAGGTCTATTATATCAATACTCTATTACTTAAGTCAACATTTATTTTGTTAAATGTACAATTTTGGCTGCTACTTATATTTTTGGGTACTGATTCTGAAATTGAAGTCAGAATTTTTCCATTGACACTCCATATTTTTGTAACAGACCTACCTTCCCTAACAGGACTATGCATAACTCAATATCACGCTGTTAGTGGACTAATGCAAGTTTAGTGGTATTAGCTTATTAACATGCTAATTGTGTTGACACACATTTTTCACTTGTATTAGTATCGCTTCTAAAAATATGGCTAAAACTGAAGTTGTTGTGTTAACTGATCTTTCTATTGGTGCAATTTTTTTTATTACTGCGTCTCATTTCTCGTTCGGATTATTTATACGTATATATTAATTACGCTTATGTATTAGGATCTAGAAAGGGTGAATATAAAATAAGAATGGGTGGTCAAATAAATTAAAAATTTTCAGTAAACGCAATTTATCATAATTAGATGACCTGTTTAAAAAAATGTTTTATACAAACAACATAAAAAAGTTAGTGATTAGTATATTTCATATTTCTTAATTCCTTAATAGTTTAAAATTTATTTCAGTTGATCCCAAATAATTATTTTATTATTTTTCTTGATTTGTTAACTCACTTAACATTCATGAAAAATAAAATTAAACTCAAATAAGATCAATAAATGCTAATACAACGCTCAGTTGGGCATTTTTTTAAATAGTCCTAACGCAGGTTTTTTAAGCCCTGTTTTAAATTTGGGCATACTATTAACAAAATATCTAGTTAAATGCTAGTTTGCTAGGCCTAAAATATTCCTTAAAAATAATAATTCATTAATTTGTAGATTGGTTTAAATATAAACTATCTGATTTGCTATGCGATAATAATATTATGTTATGTATCTACTCAAGATTTTAAAGCATTACTACAAAGTGTTTGAAGTGTGTGGGCTGAACATTATTAATTAATACTTATAAAGATTGTTTAAAGTGTCAAATACGTAGATTGGAAATCGTGCCAAAGATTTTGCATGAAAACCGCCAGCCATTAATACCTTACTTGCCGATAACGCAAATATTATTTTGTCGGAACTAATCACGGCACTATGTTGTATTATATTTTGTGATTGTATATTAAAAAATCTATACATGCCACGTTGATTGGTAGGAAATAATAGTTTGATAAAAATATTGATAACATTTGTTTTCCGATATTAAATAATCTCTCACAAGGCACATTTGCAATATTTACGTAGGCCTAACAACTTCTAGAGAATATGTACACCTGATATAATTTTATAATATCCTCTAGTGCAATATTCCTCGCATTCTTATCTTTATTAATTCTGTGCTTAAAACTGCACAAAAACTCATTCTTTTCATAACATTCCACAAATAAGTGTCCCCCGCACAACCAATTCTTTAGTTGCCGCCATTTTGAATAGTCTACTCGCATTAGTAAAGTTGGAAGGTGACCAACTTTTTCACTTGCAAGTAGACTTGTTTGTTAGTAGCTTGCTTGTCTGTTTACACAGTGCAAGCTGTGCGCGCGCAGCCACATTAGTGTACTTGCATTAGTCAACTAATACCGTGTCTGTGAATGTGTGGAATGCCAGGTCGCCACCGTGGTTCGGATTCCACGTTAAACTGTAGGTCCTTCATTTCATCTCACAATCACCCTACCATTACACATTAGCGTAAGTGCGTATAACCCGAACGGGTAGTAAGACGCGGTGCTAATAATAATAATAATAATAATAATAATAATAATAATAATAATAATAATAATAATAATAATAATACCGTGTCAACAGGCCTTTATGAACATTTTAAAATATCATTCCACAGGCAGATTTTGATTTATTTACTATTCTCACGATTGGGACAACAAAGGTAATTCATTAGTTAATCTCTATTAGTCATTTATTGCTCACAAATTTTAGATTATGAGGAATTTTAAATTGTATAATTCATAAATAAATGAATCTTATAAGTTCAATCTAGTCAAGAGACAGCTTAATCAGCTTTCATAAAGTAGTAATCAGGTAAAAACATGTGTGTTATATGGTATATGCTGATTTTGCTGTGAAGAAAAGTTTAAAAAATTCAGAAATATCAATTTGATAACACATGTATATATCTAAATTGACCGCCTCAGATAACATAACTTCATGCATGAATGTATTAAAATTGTTTTATTAACTACCAAATACTTTTCTTCCTGATAAAATAAACCTGGAAGCTGCAAGTTTTAGTATCAGTTTCCTGTTTATTTTTTTGTACACTGAGTGTGAAAATATTATAAAAATAAATATAGCTTGTAGTCATGTTATAATCAAATCAGTTTTTTGTTATATTTGAAGTGCGTTAACTTTAAAGACTCACAGAAGAAACATAATTTTACATATTAGAAATTTGTGTGAACCTTTTTGTTTTAAGATAGGTGATCAGGACAAATCTTCGCCCCTTATAACCACCGTGCTTCATATATAGCACCTTTGAGGGGTTGGCCGAAAGGATCCAGTCACATGACATTTGCGGTTCCTATGATTTGAGAGAACTGTAGGACCACCCCACCGATTGCTATTTTTTGCATGAAAAAAGCCCATGGAATAATCGTTAAAAGGTTAGACTTAATGTTATATATATCCTGATACTCCCTTGGATATAAACCCTGCACCCTTCAGTCCAGAGCTTTACATTCATGTACTGCCACAAATATGAAGCTTCGATCCCGAAGATTTTGAGTCCCCGGACTGACATAACAATTTATGAAGAGAAAAAAAAAGACCCAGATTTTTTGGAAGGTAAGACTTAGAGTTAACTTCACTTAATTATTCAGAGCTAAATGACCTGGTTCGTGATATGTTTTATCAAAAAGTAAAGCTGAGATTTACGCTTCAAGATTCTAAGGATGCATTCTTTTACAGCAATATACAAAAAAAAAACTGTTCTTTTCATCAATGGAATGATGTGGACTCTTTACTTCTGGCCTTGGGACAGAATAAAAATCCTGAATAATGGTGACTTTTAATAAATTCTTCAAAGCTTAGTTTGAAAGCAGTCCTATTTCACAATGAAAATAGGTATACATTGATCCTCTTGCTTATGTCGTTCAAATAAAGGAATCATATTAACATATGAACTTATGCTGATCGAAATACAGTATGTACGAAAAATAGTCTTAGAATATTAGTGGAGATCTCAAAGTGATAGCTCTTTTACTCGGATCACCTCTGAAGTTTATCTTCCACCGCTACATATAAAGCTGTTTGATGAGCCTTTTTTGTCATAATGGCCAAGGTTTTCTTTGCCTGAAAGAAAAGGTTCCTGGAAAAAGTTATGTGAAGATCAAGTAGAGAATATTTGTTGGTCCATAAATAAGATAACAAATAAACAATACTTCATTTTAAGAAAATTCTATACCCGCCTCGGTGGCGTAGTTGGCTAACACACTTGTCGTGTTGAGCTAGACTGCTGAGTATGGGGAGATCGAGTGAACTGGGGGGGGGGGG
>CABFVZ010000239.1:273251-302328 GCA_902151445.1 Timema monikensis | reverse complement strand
GGGGGGGGGGGGTGGTTTCCTAAATGGTTTTCCACTCTCCCTCCACGCAAATGCCGGTTCACTTCCTCTAATTAAACCTTCCCAATTCCTTAGCGTAATTAGTACTTAAAGCGTATAACCCGAACGGGTAGTAAGACGCAGTGCTAAATATTATTATTATTAAGAAAATTCGAACAAAGTTAAAATGGCTGCATAGAGATCCTTTAAAATTGGTAAATAATTTCCTGGAAAACTACAAAGCATATAACTACAGGAAACTTGTGACCTCATAGAGAACTACAGAAAACTGGAATGTCTCTTAAAATAAATTTCTTGAACTCAACAGGCAGTACAGAGAACAGTTCCACCAGTAAAAATCTAGCATGAAGCACACTACAAAAAAAAAATGGAGCCCAAAAATGATAGCCGACTAATACTGGACCCCCAAGGGGGAAGTTTCTCAAGTCAAGTATAGAATAACCACAAGAAGTATATTTTAATTCCTTATACAGTACACATAGCAAACATAGTTACAAAAAGGGTTGTAAGCTCAAACACTATGCTTGACAGAAGAAAATGACTAACAAATATGAATTCAGAGCCAATGATACTATAAAAACACCTTTTCATTTCCATATATATAAAAAAAAAGTTAAAATTTTCTGTTCAGTGGATTATCAGTGAGAAAGTTGAGATACAATCTTAGCCAGGTGTATTAAGAGTGGTTTTCCCATAACTCTCAAAGTAAGTGAGAGTGCATATCCTCTAATTAACCTTCTCAGAAATTAAGCAGCCACTATTTAAATAACAAAGCTCCTTAAAACTTGCACATATACAGAAAATGTTTTTTTTGTGGATTAATAAAATACAACAAATGTTAATTTTTCAGAGTACACTCTTTATTATAGGTATAATACAATAAAATACAATACATACTTGTTTTTGAGGTGACAGTATCCTGAAGAATCAGAGAAACAAAAACATAGCTTAGCAATCTTAAAAAGTGTATGTCAGGACAATTTAATTTTCAAAATTTTATACATATTACCAACTAATAATTTTGTTCACATTTATTTATTTATAAATACTAATGTCAAATAATAGCTAAGCTACCCACCATAAAGGAGCATGATGAGGGACAGCGTCGTGAACCCCTTTGTCGACGTCGGAAGGTGGCAGAGGAGTCAAATCGGGGGAGTTGTGACCCCCCCCCCCTCCTAGTATTGTAAGACTGAGGGGGAGGTCAGATAGCGGGTGATGCCGGCTTAAGGCCGAGATACACGAAATAGGGTGGGTCGCCTGGCCGTTCTCAACAGTGTAAAGAGACCTGTATAGTATTATACAACTGACCAGATTTTATGTGCTGTGTGTGGGGGGGCACTAATCCCCCCTCGCCTTAAATTTAGTGTTGTGCCCTAATTTGGGATGAAGAAATATAAAAACATTTTCATAGTATCATAAATATTTGTAATCTTCGAGAACCCCAATGGATTGGTGAAAGTAAAGTTTCTTTATGTTTATAATTAATGTCTTTTTAAATGTATTATGTGACAAAATAATAAAATTTCTTGTACAGTGAAAGTGATAATATATTTTAAAAAGTGGCAGTCTTAAGCCAGGGTGGTTGGGATAAGATTAACAATAATTAGGTTATTATTTTTGTCACAAGCATACATTATAGTTTTCTAGTGGAACAGTCTATACATATTTATCTTTTGAATTTATATAAAGTCTTTGTGTTGGCAATGTAGCACCAGAAAACACAGCTAAAGCAGGCTTCAGGTACCACTAGTCCCCTTTCCCCTCAACAAGTCTTAGCGATTACAATTAAATACTTCAGGATACTCCCATGGAAAAGTATAAAATTTTAATGGTTCATACATTTATTAATTTTTTTTGACGACACATAATGTGTCATGCCAAAGTCAAGTATAACATTATAGCGAGGACCAATTAAAAATACTTTCAAGCATTGATAATGTGGTGGTGGGAATTTGTAAAGAGACTAGAAACTAGCAAGATTTAATAAAATGTGAAATAAAAAGAGAATTTATGAAAATAGATACTATTTACCTTCAATGGTGTAGTCGTAAATTTAGCAGTGACGCAAAACCAGGCTGTAGCCTCCACAACTACCATAGGCAAAAAAATTTCACAAATATAAATGACTCTAGAAGCTCTTTGGAGCATTTTGTAATAATTACTAAGGCAGAAACATACTTCCCCTAATTCCAAAATTTTGTGCATAAAGCACAGTAAATTTCAACAGAATTTATTGATTCATAGTATGAAAAAAGTTTTAACATATATTTATATAAATCAATTAGTTAACCTAGAATTATATTGCATAAGAATTTTCCTAAAAAAATTATTTTGAATATTTTCCCATGAAAAGCTGTTCCCCTACACTCCTGTTTACCTTTTTTAAATAAATTGATCATCATTAGAAGCCACTCCCAAATTTATTTTACTTTATAATAAAGTATATGCTGCACATTCAATTGTGTGTCTTGCCTCTTTAAGAAACTTTATCACTACCGTGGTGTATTACCCAGTCTCTTTGTATTTATCACTACCGTGGTGTATATCCCAGTCTCTCTGTCTTTATCACTACCGTGGTGTATTACCCAGTCTATCTGTCTTTATCACTACCGTGGTGTATTACCCAGTCTCTCTGTCTTTATCACTACCGTGGTGTATTACCCAGTCTCTGTTTTTATCACTACCGTGGTGTATTACCCAGTCTCTCAGTCTTTATTTCATTCTATCGGAACTCATCAGGAAGGAGTATGAAACACGTAACACAACTTCCTAAAAGAAGAAACCAAACAACACAAAAGGGAGAGGAAGGGAATTGGTAAATAATGATAGAACACTTAGATAGGAAATATAAAAGGAAAAAATAACATAAAGAATAAACACAGGAAATAGATAATGAATTTAAATATATAATATATATATATGCTAAGTAGAGATACTGAAGTGTCTTTGAAATAAGTGACAAAGTAACCACTAACAGTAACACTAAAGGTGACCAAAAAGGGAATATAAATGACAAGAATATGTGCATATACTTTCAGGAAAATTATTTACCTATTAAATAGGCCAATTAAGATCCAATGTTCAAATTGAATTTTTTTTAAAATATCACAATGTTAAACTGTTTTAAATTTTAAAGTTTATAATTAAAGGATTCTCTATAAGGAAAACCTCTTTTTGCTTTATGAGGTAATTATATTATATTTGGAAGTTGAATAGAAACATATAAACGGGACGAGTACAATATGGCTTTTACAAGGAAAATAAAAACATAGTTCACCCTTTATATTGCTGACATTGGAAAAGAAAGTAACAGTTGCCTCTTAAAGAAAATTGATTGACACCGCCCAATCTCCCGACCTAGGTTTCATTCTATCGGAACTCATCAGGGAGGAGTGTGAAACACGCAACTCAACTTCTTAAAAGAGGAAACCAAAAAGACACACTGTAAAAGCCAAATTATGTTCATCCCTTTTATATGTTTCTATTCCTCTTTCCTATATCTTTTTCCAAATATAATAAATCAAAGATAGAGTTTATAGACTTTTATGTTTTTAAATTTTATTTTGAAGGTTGTTTGCTTTATCTATGGATTTCTCTCTCCTTTTTTAAGAACACTAAACAAATATTTGTCTGGAAATACTTTTGCGTAACGTTATGTAGGCCACACCAATCTTTCATTTGCTACTGTAAACAATTAATTTGCAGTTCTTTATTTTTCAATTTCTTAACTTGTTCACTTTTATCTTATTACATTTTGTGTACAGATATCTCTCTTACATTTTGTATAAAAAGTCCCCTTGTAATTTTTAACATATTCATTTTCTTTCCAATTTTTATAATTTATTTGATACCATGTAGTTTCTGTGTGTAATTTTATATTATTATGATAGCTTAAAAATTAATTTATAGTTAAAATCTATACTACATTACAAGTCTTCCTAAACAAAAGGGCTTGAAACTAGAAAAGGTAAGCTTTAATTTGTGGTAAAAAGTGACTAATTTTCATTCAGACCACAAGGAAAGATTCTTTTCACTTTTTGAGGTATGTTATGATATATATTAACTATTTAGATATAAATATTTATCTGACACCTTAGCTTAGTCAAGAGCATGTCTGTCTACTGAGCTAAGGGTCCCAGGTTTGATTCCTGGCATGGATGAAAAATTAACACTGGTGAAATGTGGGTTTACTCTTTCATAGTGATAAATTAACGGCTGGGGACTGGATGTTGTGCATGTCCTAGCGTTAAGTTAGACTACAAGGTATATGAAGCTATGACAGAACTAGCAAACCGGTAGCGGGAAATATACAGCTTGAATAAAAAAACTGACCCGGACCACAGGCTGGAAAAAAGTAATGTATGTAAAGTAAAGATATGAATATTTTAATTCTGAGATGAATGGCCTCATTAAACAGTGAAGTTTCTTTAATAAGTTATCAAAACTTTGATCAGTTGAGCAAATAACTTTTATGATTCATATTTTAAAGACACATTTTCTTGTATACAATTTAAACACACGTCAAGTTTGGATTACATTTGATAAACATTCACAAATGTACTTTAAGTATATTTCTAGAAGGAAAACCTCATTTCACTTTATGAGGTAATTGTATTATATTTGTAAGAAGATACATGAAAGGCAGATACAAACAGTTAGGAAATGTGGCTATTTCTATCCACATTTCCTGTCTCGTCTTTCAAACATAAATATATTTTTAGAGTATTATAAATAAGTTCAATATATTTCTTAATCCCATTTACAATTTTTTTTTTCCCCCACATTTTATTACCTGTTTTTGTCTCAACATAAGACTGTCATAATTGTACACATGTGAAATTCTTAATCCAATAAAAACTTGCATCAGGATAGTTGACAATTCATAAAGATACAACTATTTCATGTGTGGTACATTCTCAGAAGACATATGCTAACCACTGTCATAAAGCGCTCCCAAGCACTCTTCAAATCTGCTTCTCTGAAATTAGATTATAAACAAAACACTTCAGTGCAACTTCATAATCGGTGACCTGGTGGTCTAAGGGTAAGGTGTCAGACTTCTATGCTGGCGGCCGGGGTTCAATCCTCGGTCCCGGCAAAGATTTATCTGATTACCAAACCCTTCCTTCACCTCTGACAAGACATCTTGTGAATGTGGGGAATGCCAGGCCTCCACCGTGGTTCGGATTCCACGTTAAACTGTAGGTCCTCCATTTCATCTCACAATCACCCTACCATTACACATTAGCGTAAGTGCGTATAACCTGAATGGGTAGTAAGACGCGGTGCTAATAATAATAATAATAATAATAACTTCATAAGATAAAATATTTAAAGAAACAATAGAGATAGTATTCTAAAAATACATTTAATTTAAATTATCTATAGTTACACTGGCGGTCTAATAATATTATGGCCATAAATATAATTTTTTTTAGCATTGCGTCTTACTACTGGTTTGAGTTTTAGGGATGAGGAAGGTTATATTTTATAGGAAATGTACCCACATTTATATAGAGGGAGAGTGAAAAACATTTATTAAAAACTACCTTCAATAAACCTGACTGAGATTCGAACCTCGATCTCCCCATCATCGACAGTTTAATCTATTGCAAGTGTAGCGTGTTAAACCATGCAGTCACTGAAGCGGGTTTTAAGCCATACTAAGGTAACCTAAGAGACACACGCTCACTCTGGTTTGATCAACCAGTCAAATACAAATAGTTCACAATAATATATTAAATTGGTTATTATAGCCAGCTTAACTTATGTATAGTTATACAAAAGTAACTAGCGAAAAAGTTGAAAGGTAAAGGACATTACGACAGGACTGGCATATGATCCTGGCCCCAGTTTGAAGCGTTAGGTAACCTTTGTCAATGAGTAAGAGGGACTGGTTGCTAAAAAAAAGACTGACTTGGGATAGCTACTCTGTTAGAACTTAAATAGATTCACAACTGCAACATCACATCATAAACTATTGTTAATAATAAAATTCTCAAAACTTCAGGTCTGACTATTGCCTCCCTCCAAATAGGCCATACAGACAAAATATCCAAAATATGGGGAGAGGGTAGTGACAATACAAAATTTTATACATAAAATAAATACCTTAACCAATTTTTAAAACCTTTTATGAATTGGAATAAAAAAACATACGTATACAGTTAGAATTTTTATAGTTTCAGGTTTCATATAATTTGAGGTAAGAACATGCCCGGTCCAACTTTAATTTTTTTTTTCTGCTGCTACCTGATTCTTTTTTAACCACTCGGTCCTCAGTGATATTGTTTGCTTGCTAATGATTTATTTATGTGCTTGTCTGTTTGGAATTTATATATTTTGTACTATCAATCCTGTTTATTATTTCAATTTTTAAAAATTGTTTTCTGTATTGTAATTTAATAGTATGTAGTTGGTCAAGTCCTAACTCAAACTATTGAAACTATACAGTGTTTGAAATATTATCTAAAATGTGCCGACCATGATAGCTAAAATAAGACTCAAGAGCAAGAGTTAGGCTATAGTAAATTTAAAGAAGTACCTCAAGACATCCATCTCAAGTGCGCACTGCATGTAGGCAGTGAGGAAGTTACGAAGGTCAGTGTGTGACCAGGTCACTTGTCTCCATGGCTCCAAACAGCGCTCCACCAGCTCCAAGAACAAGAAACGCATCTCCCTTGTGCGGTGCAAGTTGCATGCCACACCCACCAGCGCGCGCGAGTATGACCGGAAGTTGTTCTCTAACTCTTGGTATGACCTCTCCAAAAGCTGTGGTTTAAGTCGCTGACACACAAGACTACAAAATTGTGCATTCACATTGTCATTTAAGAGTTTCATTTTCAATATGTATATGAAGTATTTCATAAATTTAATATTTTATTCTTCTAATTAACTCAGAATTGATGTTCGTGGGTTCAACTCATTTTTCTTGAGCGATAAAAATCTGTAGTATGTAAAAGAACCTCGGAAGGTATGTGAAATTACCTTTCACGATAAAATTGGTAGGCTCTTTCGCTCTCGCTCATATAAATTCTCGTGTAAGCTACTGATATAATCAATTGGTTCAGAAATTGCACATTAAATACCTTAAATGAAAAATTAATAATTTATATATCGCAATAGCTATAAAATACTAATTCTACATCCATGGGTACTTCTTTTAGAATAGTAGGCCTACTAACTGAAGTCATATGACTCCATTTATTTACTTATAGGAGTTGTAACATTAATTATTTTTTCTAAGAGCAGCCTAAATAGATTTTAAACAACTAGGCCTATGTTTAATTTTTAGTTTTTTAAAACTAGGCAATTACAGAATATTTCTAAAACAATTTTGTTTCCTTGAAATACAAGGTCATTAGGTGAAAACTTCATTTCTCTAAAATATAAGTTAACATAATTTCTCAAATTCAAACCTAGTACAAAAGGTGCTCTTGTTACTACCATTTTGGAGCTTTTATATATTTTCCATCAGTTGTGATTAAAGTGATGCTTTTACAGACATATTAGTAGGAGAGGTATAATGCCTACAACTTACTGTTTATGTTCCTTTTCCTTGTCAAGCAGGATACGAACATCCCTGAGATCTAACAGGAACTCCCTGTCGAGATCCGTGTCATCAAACTCTGGACTGTTCTCACCGTAGGTCCAACCACTCATCATGGCCCGAGCGCAGTTGTAGAAGTCTGGGAATGTCAGGTAATGAAGTTTGCGTTTGCTTGTTTCAAACCGCATGCATGCAATGAAGACCACTGCCCCATAACGCCTAGCAACAAAATGGAAACATTAGAAAAAATTTGTAGTATCGGTTTTATTTCAGGTTGCGAAGAGAAAGAAAAAGGAAAAATAAGTGCAAGATAAAACAAATAACTTCTAGAAAATTTAAAGAAAGACTCTAGAAATATTACAAACCAGTGACGTTAATTTTATTGCTCTAACAGTGAGTCCCCATATTCATACGCGTTATATATTAATAAAAATAGTTCATTCATTGTCCTTTACATGAGAAAACCACATATTAAGTGCTCAATTAATTTAATAAGCACATATATTTTGTACTTTCTTACTAAAACTACGATAAAGAGGAATGAATAGAATGCAATCTTATTATTGTTTAACTGTTTTTTTATTTACTTTTTCCTTCCTCCTGAATATGTGATACCATTCTAACCCTTTATTATTTTATACAAAACATGGGTTTAGTTTGTATATGGTTTAATAAATTCTTGTACACCCAAAATATAATTAGTTATATAGGGCGAGGCAGAAACAATTAGACCACCTATACTGAGGAAAGTGATGGACATGCTGAGGTTTGCCTGACCATCGATGGAGCTCACTTGAGTGACATCTTCAAAATGTGAAAAAGTGTAGTATGTACTTTGTTTTTATTTAGCTGTTGAATATTTACTTTTCAATTAAAGTGTTAGTTTTCAAATTATTAACTGTCTAATTGTTTTGCTCTCACCCTGTATGTTTGAATACCAATTTTTAATTAAAATGTATCACTAATATCATCTTAAATCTCATATTAATTATATTAATTAGAACACAATATATCTTAAAAGTACATTTTAAATAATTCAAAACTTAGAATATAAATTAATAATAACTTATGTTTGTTAAAGTATAGTTACACTTCGGTAGATACATTTTATAACCATTCATTTTCTTTGGTTCCGGATCTCACTATCTGCAGATTGAATACCAATTTAATAATTATATTTATTTCAAGTGAAATATAATTAACAAAGGAACAACTTACTTGGCCAAATCTTCTGAAAGCAAGAAGTTGTTACGAATGTTTTGGACCACTGATCCCTGCATTTCTTCCACCACCTTAAAAACTCTCTTGACGTTATCAAATTGTCGCCTGGGTACCAAATAAAATATGTTAAATCAACGGCAAACATGAATTAAGTGAATAAAATAAAGCATGCTTACTTTGAACCATTAAGATACTCTGTTCACTTTTTACTCAAGACATGATTACCTGCAAGATTTGAGCAGTATGCCTGTTTTCTCACCGACTTCATCCAGATCTTTACGGTGACGAGAAGAAAGCTTTTTACCAAGCAATTCTCGAATAACTGCATTGTCAAATTCATAATACCTTGTGAGAAAAAAAAATAGATACAGTTAAGTTTTAATATAAATATAGGCCTTGATTAAAAACTAGATCTGTAGTCAGAACTGCTGACCCAAGGCTGGCGCCTTCCTTCGCTTTAATTAAGTCTTACCTCATAAAGCAACAATTTCTTACTGAGAAAAATGTGCATTTATGCTTCAAGTAGTGCTAAGACAGGACGTGGAATGGACGAAAGAAGACATGCGATTGGAAAAATGTGCTACTATTGCAAATTTGATCTTACACTATTCATAGAAATCGACTTAAGCGAGCAGCTGAAATTCATATACCGCAATCAACAATGCAAGATCATACAAAAAAAACAACAACTTTGAAATTAGGCCTTTTTGCCTGATGTTTGTCAGTGAATAATCGGATATAGAGAGGAAACTGCAGGCTGCAGACTTAAGTTCTTTGGTAGCACTCCAAATGCTGCCTCACATGCAGAGGTGAAGTTTTCCGATGAATGTGCAATCTATTGCAGTTCATGTGCCAGAAATGTTTACTTCTATACTAAAAAGAATTCTCATTTCATGCGTGAGTTACAAAGAAATGCACCACACATATTTCACAAGGGTTAGACCTATGAGGGCTTCTTGCCCAACCTGTATAATATTTAGTCGATATAAGATATGCTCTTGTTTTCACATGGTAAAATATAGGGAGCCTACTGCATTTTATACAATTTTTTGTTTTAAAATGACAGCAATAAAATAGGCAATGGATGGATGAACGATACATTCTGAATGTAGGCCCTACAAAGTAATGGCATATAGCTATTCCCCTTATTCTAATATGGAAGGTAGTTTCAAATTGGCTATACCCTGGAAAGGCGGGAGAACACGATTTTTAGAAAAAATATACCCAACATTTAGATAGGATTCAACACATCAGGTCAGTGGCAAGCAGATTAGCACTAGAATAACTCTGCCTTTTTTTTTACCGGGTTAAGACTTAGGCCTATACTAAAGGTTGGATATCAAATACTAATGAAAAAGGCAAATTTTGTAAATGCAAAGTGTGAATAATTAATGTTAGCCTACTTCTCGATAAGAAGTTTTCTTGTTTGAGGTTCTATCTGAAAGGCTAATTGCTCCTCAAGTTTGGGTGGATTGTGAAGAAGTCGCTCCAATAAGCTGTAGGTGCGATAGTGATCCAAGACATCTGAAGCTACAAGCTCCAAACTTGCGCCAGTTTGTTGCGTTACACCTCTCTGGTGCAAGATCTGCACTGCGTCACATGCTAACAAAAATATACATGCAGTTATAAATTTTAATATACAAAAGCTAAAGTAGTATTTGAAGTATGAAGCAAGAGTACAAGACATTAAAATGTCTTATTAAAAAAGATTTTTTTTCTACTTTAAAATATTTAATCTTGTATGGTTCATAAGTTTTCAACTTTTGTTAAGGAGTCATCCTTGTAGATCGAGATTAATCTGGTTTTCACAACTTTGCAAACTAACTTAAAAATAAAGGTAGCTTATGGGATAAATTACATATGCTTTTAAATAAATATATACATACAATCGATATTATAAACATTATTGAACCACAGATCACAATATAATGTTTGTAAATCTTTACATTCTTGGGTGATTTTGGCGAATTTGATTTAGATTGTTGGCCTATTTAAACTTTTAAAACATTACAAATATAAAGTTGTTTGATTCTAAGTCTTATAGAATAAACAATAATAATAGAAAATAATAATAAAATAGAAATATATTATAATGTAACAAAGAAAATAATTTTTAAATGTTCAGTATTAAGTGTACTATAACCGATTATGTAGATGGGGCTATAGCCTACAGTAAAAACTGTCCACGTGTTTGCAGCATCAACTTTGTGAAATTATTAATTTTTCTTATTTAAATACAAACTATGTCTGAAACTGTTTTGTTTTTTTATTCTACAGTAATACTTGTTAAATGGGATCCTTTATAGAATTCAGGTTTGGTAACCCTGCATATTAATTAAGCTACTCTATGGTAAAATATGGTTTTTGTTTGTCAAACTTACAAGAACATCCGTCAACCCATAGTTGATATACTTCTGGATCAACTAGAGTATAATTACTGATGAAAACATCAACTTCAGCAAACATAACATACGATTGGTAATATTTTGATTTCCAGAAGAAGACGTGTGAGATAAATAGTTACTTTGACAAGTTGTGCATATTTGACAAAAAAACATTTTATGGACAATATACAAATATCCCGTAGAAATTTTGAAACTCAAAATATATAGATAGATATTGAATTTATTTCTATTAATTTTTTTAAAATAAGTATTAACAACATGCTATTATAGCAAGTGTATACAGTAGTTAATGTAATTATTGATGTATTATTATGTGAAATAGGACAATTAACATCAAGGTTATTAAGGTATCAGCATGACTGGTGGTTAATGAATAATTTTCAGGTTTACCCAGACTAAACTGTTCTTTACTCCTCACTATTCATTTTACTAACAACACACACACAATAGAAAAAAAAGGAAGATGTTTATAAATCGGATTTAAAGGACATTCTATATTAATTGGAGGAATACACTTATTAGTCCAGTGGCATCAATGCAGGTGTCATCTCGCAAGAACCGACGAGGCACGAGTGTGTTGGGTAAGATATCTATATGGTATAAGTAAAGTGGTGAATGGAACACTAGACAAAAAATAAAACAAATAAATAAAGCCTTCCCTTCACAAATTCTCAGAGTACAAATAAATATCTTGGACTAGAAAGTTAGTTGCATAAGTATATACATTTTATTTTAATTCAAGTATCTAATAATAAAAAAAACCCAAGATGGATGACGTGACAGGGTCTTCTAATATTCCAAACATTCTGGAGACGTTCTAGGGTGACATCTGTGTTCAAATATAAGCGTTATTATATATCTTAGATAGTACTGTTAGATATCTCAACACTAGATTAAATATTTTAAAATATCTGGATGGAAAATGTTTGCTAACCAAATAACGAAGATAACGTTATTAAATGCTGAATTACCTTCACAACTCTTTAAGATAACACAGTGTTTTCCTCACAAGATAACGGCTTATTTTTACTTTGTATGGCAACACTAACAGTGATACACAGTAGTGTGGATAGTTTAACATAAAATAAAAATAAATTAATAATGCATTATGGAAAGTGCTAAACAAAAAACAAAAAATATTTGGGGAATACTGTACACTGTCGACCTCGATATTATACCAAAAGTTATAGGTAAGAAAATAATTTTTTGGAGTATTACTCTCAAATTTATTATTCGCTATGATGCTTTAATAAAAATACTACTTACGTAGGTTAATCTGGAAGATAGTTACCGTATTGTGTTTATTTTTACGATAAACTAACTTTTGAAATAAATTAAATTTGAAAAATGTGTGAAACCAATATACTAGAAATAAATAGCCGACATTTTAACCATAGATACGTATAGTACCGGTATTTAAATGTTGATACATGGCAAACAATTATTAATAAAACATTTTTTGCATAATAATAATTTGTTTTATATTCTTTAAATTTGTTTGTTTCAATTTTTCGATAACAATTTATTAATACCTCAAGGTTGAATGAAATAAGCACTTAATTAAACACAATTAAAACTTAATATTGTTTTTTTATAACTTAGCATTTTTCATATTTCCTTGTCAATACTTCATTACTATTAAGACTTTGGACATCCATAGGATATATGAAAACATATTTTATTCTTAATTTAATTTTTGTTTAGTGTTGCTGTGCTTACAACTCTATTGAGTTGTATGCGTCCAACGGCACTACTCGTCTAGGCTATTTACATTTTGTATTTATCAATAAAAGGACACAAGATAGAGAGTATGAATTAAGAGAAAATTCATCAGTATTGGTTGAGGAAAGTTTTAAAAATCGTTAATGGTACAACCAAAACTAGGTACATCACTCAACTGGAATTTAAATCCCGGTTGTAAACAATTGTATATAACTTATATGAGATTAAAAAGGATATTAATATACTGAGCCATTAATAATACAGTTTAGGGCCAAATATACTAAAATGTTCGCCTTTTTTAATGCAGTAACAACCATAATAAAATATTGTACACGACCCATTTGTATGTTTGAGAAAATTCTCAGACATTTGAACTAATGAACCGATTTCAACCAAACTTGTTGCATACATAAAATACCCCATAGCAATCTGCGGTAAAAATATATTTGTATTGCTTCTCTAAGTGGACGCCTTGTTAGTATTTTTTTTTAAATTTGACGTTAAAGGTGTTCAAACGCACAGAAAAAACAATAATAAAGCTTTATTATCAGTGTTTAATTAATCAACCATATAACATTTTTAATTTTGACTGACAAATCTACGAAATGTTGAACACATTGAAACTAAACATTAAAGGCCCTTGGCCCTGTCGATTGCAAGTCTAAAACCCATTTTTTGGGATGGTGGGCGGGAGGGTGAAAGGCATGGCGTAGATTTACAACCGACCCAAGTATCGTTCCGCGCCAACAAAAACAGATAGAACACGAAAACCGTAGATGGCGATAGCTACCGGACAGGTCTTGCGGAAAAATTATACGTTTGGAAATATCAGTTTTCTAGAGAGCGAGTAAAATTTTTATCTTAATATTTTCCACACCCCTTCTAAGATAATGGATCGATGTTTATAATAATTGTTACAAAGCCGGCAGTTTTTTATTGAAAAATGTCAATTTTATCGAAATTTGATCACTGTTAAAATTATTGATGAGGTGTTTATATTCCGAAAAGAAAATTGCAAAACAATAAAAATTCTTGAAGATAACCGTTTGTTCCCGTGGATCTGCATTTCCACGCCAAATGAAAAGGGCCAATAGCCTTAATAGGTCTTGAACAAATTTGGTGCATAAGAAATTTGCTTTATGTAGCAATATAATCTAGCCTACTTATTTTGTTCTTTGAGCTAGTAAATAATTGGCCTAAGTGACAAAAATATATATATTTTTAAAAAGGACGATTTTATTTATGATTGAGGCTCAAAAATTATTATTATTATTATTATTATTATTATTATTAGCACCGCGTCTTACTACCCATTCGGGTTATACGCACTTACGCTAATGTGTATACTTACGCTAATGTGTAATGGTAGGATGATTGTGAGATGAAATGAAGGACCTACAGTTTAACGTGGAATCCGAACCACGGTGGCGGCCGACTCAAAAATTATTAAACACTGCTTTAAAAAAAATGGTATGATATGGACTTTTCAATCAATTAAGTGTTAATGGTTATCTGAAACACAGGATAAAATAAGTAAATAATTATGATTATCAATTTTTAAAACTATCCAATCTGTGCTAATTTGGGTTGAGGTCTATTTTAATTTAAAATTTGACGAAATACTTTCATTTAATTTGAACGTTCCAACATATTTTGCTCTATCCTTTACGAAAAATTTAATTTATCTTAATAAGAGTCCAAGCTGTACGAATATTAACACGCAGCTGTACTATTTTAAAGCTCTAAACATGAAATAAATGGTTATTTATTTCAAGCTTATGTTCATTGGTACCGGAGACAACCTAGCGCCAGCGTGTTCATCTGGCTTGATAGATTCTTACCTTCGATTAGTAAGTAATAAACGCTGTCCTGAAAATTTAGTAAATATGATCTAATATAACCTGATAAGTTGGAACTATCTCTTCAGGTTGTACACAAATATACTAATTATACTAATGTATTAAAGATGAGGGAGGTTGAATTTAGAGGCAGTGTGCCTGCATTTGTTTATAGAGAGATATTATGAAAAACCTCAACCAACTGGGATTTGAACCCATCTCACCGTTATTCGCAGTCATAGTGTATTGCAAGAGAGGGACTACTTATAGCAGTGGTTCTCAAACAATATTAACCTTCGGGACCCTTTACACACCTAAAAAAATTGCGGAGATCCAAAGGATTTTGTTTGGGTAGGTTCTATCTATTGATGTTTACTTCATTAGAATTTAAAACTTTGATAACTCTTGTATATATATATATATATACACACACACACACACATACACAAACACATATACACACACATACACACATACACACATACACACATACACACATACACACACACATACACACACATACACACACACATACACACTCATATACACACACACATACACATACACATACACATACACATACACATACACACACAGAGTAAAATCCAGATTTAGCTCCGGTAATCCAAAAACTCTTTTCGGAAAAAAATTAAGTCAAATGAAATATATTTTATTGGTTAATAAGCTCAAAGTTAAGGAGAATTGCAGGAAACCGTGATCAATGATAATAAATACTTAATAATTTCATATTGCAGTCAGGTGACCTGGTGGTCTAGGGGTAAGGTGTCGGACATCTGTGCTGGGGTCCGGGATTCAATCCCGGCACAAATTTATCTGATTGCCAAACCCTTCCTTCAGATCTGACAAGGAGTGTATTAATCACAGCTTGTGAATGTGGGGAATACCAGGCCTCCACCGTGGTTCGGATTCCACGTTAAACTGTAGGTCCTCCGTTTCATCTCACAATCACCCTACCATTACACATTAACGTAAGTGCGTACAACCCAAACGGGTAGTAATACGCGGTGATAATACTAATAATAATAATAATAATAAATAGCTTGATAAATAAATAAAACAATTCTTTTAACCTAACATAATATGTTTTACTATCCAAAATCATTTTTTATATAACATAAGTGATATTTTTTTTCCAAAACAATTTTTTTTAGTGAGAACTAGTGGCATTGTTTAACATTATTGCAAATCTTTTTAATATCTGGATAATGGAAGACAGCTGGAATTGCATGTCTTCTTCTGAATTAATTATGTTGCAACTTGCAATATTTGGTTTGGGCTTAAGTGTATTTCAAAAATACAGCTCAAAAAAGATTATAAATTCTGGTGGAGCCCCCCCTAAGGGTTTGTGGGGAACCCCAGGAGAAGTCAGGAAGAATTACAATTTGAGAAAGGTATCAAGAAGCGCGTGTTTTAATTTCTAATCCATTAAATTTGTGTTAAGACTTAAGACTTTATAGATACATACATTCTGGTCTGGTGTCGTGATGGCTGCCCGTAAGAAAATGGTAATTTAAGAGTTCATCTCAACTCACGGATAACACTTAACTTAGGTAGGTGAGAGAGATCGAACCAGCTGAGCCATGGTATTGAGATTTTTTATGTTCTGATATATAAAACAGTGTCATTGAGACCAGTGAATCAACTTAACCATATTTTTAAATATACAACGAAATTGAAAGAGAATTAATTCAAAAAATATATATATTTTTAACAAATCTCAATATCTCGCTTATAACGTTTATTATCTGTGATGTCACAGTGAAAAAAGAAAGAATTTTCCATGTTTTTTTTATTTAGCACCGCATCTTACTACCTGTTCGGGTTATACGCTTAAGTACTAATTACGTTAATGGATTAGGTATTGGGAAGGTTGAATTTAGAGGAAATAAACCTGCATTTGTGTGGAGGGAGAGGGCAAAACCATATAAGTAAAACCACCCCCAGTTCACCCGACCGAAATTCGAACCTCGATCTCCCCGTCCTCAGTGGTCTAACTCAACACGACTGGCGCGTTAGCTAACTACGCCACCGAGGCACGTTGATTTCCCATGTTAATGTATTTGTGTTTTATTTGACAAGTTTTGATGGTATAACATTGAAATATAAATACTTAACTAATAATAAAAATAACCTTATATTGTCCACAAAAAAAAAAGCTGTTGGATCTTATAGTTTATTTTGGTAAACTTAGTTTTTTAAATTTATCCACAGCTTAGGCTATTTGGTTTATTCACAAAATGGGATTGTAGGATTTTTTTTGCTTAGCTGGAGATTAAAAATGTTCTTGAAGGTATATGTTTAAGGAAACAAGAGAAAGGTAATTTGGAAAGGGAAGTATTATCACTTATCAGCACATAGACAATAGACCTTGCAGGGTAAACTGCTCATTTTCTTAGCTTTATTTCTAATTTGTACACTGGTGTTTAAGTGTGATAGTGTTTTAAAGAACAGGCTTGCGTGGCAAGTTAACATGCAACCACCCGCCTCGGTGGCGTAGTTGGCTAACACACTCGTCGTGTTGAGCTCGACTGCCGAGGACGGGGAGATCGAGGTTCGAATCTCGGTCGGGTGAACTGGGGGTGGTTTTTCCTAAATGGTTTTCCACTCTCCCTCCACGCAAATTCGGGTTCACTTCCTCTAGTTCAACCTTCCCAATTCCTAATCCATTAGCGTAATTAGTACTTAAAGCGTATAACCCGAACGGGTAGTAAGACGCGGTGCTAAATATTAAACATTCAACCCGCTATTCAAAATAGCTTCAAACTCACTAAGGGCTGGTCTCATGACTCCTGGATAAATATTAATTTGGTAGATAAATATCTCTATCTGGTGAATAAGTTAAAAGTGCGTTTTATGACTGCCATATAGCATTTATCTGCCAAATAAAGTACCGGGCTCGAACTATATAGAAAGTTAAAACATTTCATTCACACTTTTATATAAACTGACAAACTATTTGTAGAATTAGGTTTATATAAGAACAAATTATAAAAATGTGAGTACAATAAATGAAATTTTGTAAACGTTGTACCCAACATTTGCCCACATTTTGGTAGACACCAAAATTAATACTTGCAAGACATCTTAGGTTCTGTGCCCACGTGACGGCATCTGTTTCCTCGCACTCGTTTAGCCGCCATTATTTAACAAATGTTGAGTGTTGTAGCCACTCGCTAGGTTGTAGCGCTATCAGCAGGGCTTATACGCATGCGCGCACCAGTAAAAACAGTATCAACCTTGCGTGTTTTGAATAAAAATATATTTATCCTCAAGATAACTATCTGGCAGATAAATTCAGTTCATAAGACGCGTAAAACATTGAAGTGGCTGATAACTTTTATCTGGCAGATAACTTTAACCTCCCAATAGCAATATTTAACCGGTAGTCATAAGACCGGCCCTAAATGGTCAAGGTCGCTAAAAAGGTCATGAGATAGGCTTTTAAGACGTAGATTTTCTTGTAGAAATCTTTTTGTAGGTCTAATTCGAAAATATTTCGTGAGTTATAAGGAATACGCATACAGAATGCACCAGTATCAATGCGCGTGGGTGGGAATGTGTTATTCTAATCTTTTCGGGTTTCCCGGTGGTGGGTAGTTTGTGGATCGTGTTCCAGACTGGTGTACTGTAATGGGTTTTTATAAATAATTTCTTTCTCTCTCTTCTATCCAAACATTGAGATTGCTTTGATGGATAGTAAAATGAGTAGCTCGTAAAAAATCTTAATACGTGTTAAACATTTTTTAATTTAAAGTGAGAACAATTCTATAGTAAAGTTTCACTCAAAGATGAAAATGTCATTAGAAGGGATCAAATTAATTGAAATAATATCATAATGGAATCGATTTAAACCAAAGGATTATTGGTATGTACGTGGATAATATTTCCGCCTCATTTATGGTGAGTTGATGGTGATGAGAAGGTTGGGGTTCTGATCCTTGCTAAATCTAATAAGAGTGTTTTCCCATAAATGTTTCTCATTCTGTCTTCATGCATATTAGGTTGAGTTTCCTCTAAAATTATACCTTCCTCATTTGTAGCCCATTAGAACAACTAAAATACGTATATTAGGAACGGGTAGTAAGACACTGTAGAGCAAAAAATAGGTAAAATATCTAAAACTAAAACTTATCAACAAGGAAAATATTAAACATGTATTTGCATTGGGAATTTAGGTGAAATGAAAGTGATTGTGAATTTGGTCAGTATTTTTGGCAGTATTTATGATTAAAAAAAATTTATTTAGCCTAAACAAAAAAAATATTATATTCTCTAAATTGAAAAAAATGAGACCTGGACACGGGAATTGAACCCGGGACCTTTGAATGTTTACACCAATACCAAAGTTAAAGGTCCCGGTCTTGACTCTCGTGTCCAAGTGTCTTTTTCAATTTAAAGAATATAATATTTATACGCGGCTATAGTCGTAACTAACAGATATAATAACTTAGCTTTTTAATCCATCAAAATAAAATATTGCATCAATAGATAAATTAATATTAATTTTATACATGGTGCAAATTCAACAGTTTTAGAATGTCTCTTACGGGCATTGCGGTATTTGACCAGAATTTCTTAACTGTATTTAAAAAGTTTTTGTCTAAATGTCACTATGACCTTTCAAATATTCAAGAAATGTTGATATTACAATATGTAGAACATTAAACTAAATATATTCACTGAAAATATTTGGTTATTTTGGTAAAAACAAGCTCTTTGTCATAAAAACTGCAAAAATACGGAACTTAATTGGTATTTCCTTCAACCTCATTTGAGTATAAAATGTTTTTAACTTACTCTTTACCCGCATCGATGGTAGCAGGGTCTAATACGTCATATTCGAGCTAGGCTAGGTAACCAGATGATCAGGATTCGAAGCTAGACGGGAACTACTGACAATATTTATTCCTAAATGTTTTAACACTTTCCCTTCACACAAATTCAGGTACATTACCCTTACAATGTTACAGTAACATCCCTATCCCATTAATATTGTTAGTGGTTTATAAATCTGAACGGGTAGTAAGATGCGTTGAAAAAACCCATTTTACTGAAAAATAAACTAATACATCAGTATTTTTAGCACCGCCTCTTGCTATTCTTTCGGGTTATACGCTTATATACTAATTAGGCTAATGGCTTTAGGGATTAAGAAGGTTATATTTATATGAAGTGTACCCGCATTTGCGTGGAGCGAGAGTGGAAAACAATTTGTGAGTAACCACCTTCATTACACCCAAACGAGGTTAAAGCCTCGATCTTCAGCAATATAGTTTTTTTGGGGGGAGGGGGGAGAGGGGGGGGGCCACAGCGTGTTAATACCCTTTCGTATTACACACGTAAATCTAGTTAACTGCACCTTAAACCATGTGAACACCGAAGCGGGTGACGTTCGGGGCTCAAATCACAGTCGCCTTTACTGAAAGTAGTTTTGACTAAATGGCTTTCCACTCTCCCTCCACGCAAGTCTAGGTAATCTTCTTCTAATTTTAACATTTATAATCTTAGACGTAGTGACAATATAAAAATCAACAGCGAAATATTTCCTTCTAATGTTCTACGGAAGAGTTTTTGTTTGTTTCCTCTCAGGTCTAATGAAGGACGTATACATGGTGGGTAGAGACGGTTGCGACATCCTAGTCCCTTACGATCATGCTGACGTCAGCAGGAAGCATTTCACAATCACCAAGAGAGAGAGCCTCGTGTACCTGGAGGACTCTAGTACCTTCGGGACCTTCATCAATGGCGCCAGAAGCGGTAAAGGGAAGAAAGCCACTCTCAAGCACAATGACAGGATTTCTTTGGTCCGACCCGAACACAAAGGTACATGGGATACGCAAAAGTTCGATAAAAAAAAAATCAGGGGACACGATTCAGAGAATGTACGACCTTTTATTCTATCCGTTAATGTTATTTCAATAGAGCGCTCCATCCAATGGCTGATGCTTCCTTATATATATATATATATATATGCTTTATTTTGTAAAGCAGAAAACGTACTATACCTTGCTTTTACTTAAACCAAACACACACCGGTGAACACATGGAGAAAGACGTCAGACTCATATTGTCAGTTTGGTGGTGGTGGTGAGAGGTTTGTAGTTTAAATCTAAACCGGGTGCTTTTATTCATAAATAATTCCCCTCTCTCATTTCACTTAAGTTTTCGTATATTTCCCCTAAAATCTATCTTACTCGTCCATATTCCATTAGTGTAAAAATATATGGGAGATAGCATAATATAATTTGAACAGAATTTTTTTTTCAAATGTGTTCTGTTCTAATTTGAAGAAGCTCATGAAAAAGTGTACACTCCAATTTTAATAGGAAGAGCCTTTTAGTAAATACTGAATTTTTCTTGTGCTCAACATTGATAACATCTTACTATACTAGTAGTGTTCTTTTATAGTTTTTAAAATCATTTCTATCAAAAGAAACTGCTATAGATAGGACCTGACGCATGAGTGTGAGAAAGTAATTCTAGTAGCTTATTTTAGCTGCTAGACATGATTTTTCATTTGAAAATTGGACAGTATCTACTAAATAAATGTCTTATTTGTTTGAGCAATAAAGGATTTTGTTATTAAAAAGTGTAACAATCTGGACCTTTTAAATTGCGTTTCTTTCCATCACACTTTAGTATGTTTAATTAAATCTTATAACAACCTAAGCTATCATATTTAAAAAAAATGTTGTATGTGCCCTTAGTTTACCCTGAAAGGTAATATACAGAAGAGTCTAACCCTGATTTCATTAATCCAAATACTAATATATAACTTTCTTTCGAATCTCGAGTCCAAATTATAAACTTAAAATATTTAAAAATGTATAATTTTGGTTAAAGTGGAAATACTTAAAACTTAATAAAGTAAAAAAGTTTTTTAAGGCACTTTAACACTGGCAAATGCTAATTTGTTTGTCTTACTTATGACGTCATTAATAACGAAGAAAACACTTTTCCAGCCAATTAACTATAGACTATTACTCAGTACAATTTTGCACTTTTTTTGTGATTTTGTTAATTTCCAAATTACACAAATCTATATAATTCTTTTTACCAACGGCTCAAAATTGTTATATCATATCAAGGTATTCATAATGTATTCTAGATAATTTAAGATTTTTAAGATTTTTTAAGATATCTATCAAAAAGACTGCTGTTCTTAACATGGCTTGACGTATGACTGTATGAGAGTAGTTTTAATAATTTTTGTAACTATCAACTTTCTACCAGAATCCTATATTATGAAAAATAAAATAAAAAAATGTAACGACGAAAATCACCTTTGTGACAGGTTTTGTTTACATGGACAAGTCTCAAAGAGATGCAATGAATTTCCCAAAAGACATAAAGGGCAAGTATGCCATTTCTCGCGTCCTGGGGAAAGGAGCCTTTGGATTGGTGCATTTAGTATTTGAAAGGGTAAGAAGATTTATTCTAATCATATCATACTTACTTATTTCTTACTTACTCTATGGCATTTCGATCTTGGCTGTCGAAGAAATAAATGTCGTTTTCAGAAATAATGGCTTCTCCCTCAATAAATGTTGAAATTTATAATTTTGAGCAGATCCCCGATGTATAAGCTTCAATTAAAACTATTTATAATAACATTGATTAGATAGAATTTTGATAATCATCTCCAAAAGACATAACTTTATGTATAATATATACCTATTTATAAATGAGTGGTTTCCAAAATATGGTTCGCGACCCCGTGGGGATCAGGGATTACTACGTGTTTAGAGTGGGGTCACAATAATTGATGAGGCTATTGCATTTTATCTACTTTTAAAATTATTTTAATTATTATCTAAATGTTTAAAATTCAAATAGATGTATAAACGATAAAAATGATAAGAAAAGTTAAGTTACTGCTTAGGTAACTTTTGATTATTCAACTCCTAATTTGTGTTTCTGACTCAGTTTAGTGTAGAAATCTTGTATTCAGACGAGTAGCGCTGCTAGTATAACTTCCAAAATACCCGTCAGGTTCGTTGATTCTCTTTTGTGACATCTTATTATTTATTTATTAATATTTATTATTTAGCACCGCGTCTTACTACCCGCTTATGTAGGCCTACTAATTACGATAATGGTTTCAGGAACTAGTAAGGCTATATTTAATAGAAGTGTACCCCCATTTGCAGGGAGAGAGGGTGTAAAACCAACTAGGGAAAATTACTCTCATTACACCCACCGAGATTCTAACCTAGATCTCACCATCATCGGAAGTCTAGTCTACCATGAGAGTAGCGTGTTAGAACATTCGGTCACCGTAAAAATATAAAACCTTACGTGTTCCATTTTGTGATTGATAAAAATAACAGTTTACATTACTTTTGTATAAATTGACTGTTTCCAGTTAAAAACAACAACTACATATTTCATCTTATTTTCAACAGTTACCCCAGTATTAGCTCTTGATACTAGCACGGATGTATATCTATATACGTACAATGAAATCTAAAGTGTTAATACTTGTGTCATTGTTTACAGAAAACTTCACGAAGGTTCGCAATGAAAGCGATAAAGAAGATGGCAAACACTAAATACATCGAGACGGAAGTGAAGATATTGAGAGAACTAGACCACGTACGTACAGCAGAATAAATAAAGTTTTATTTAATTTTCTTTTAGCACCAAGTCTTAATACCCGTTCGGGTAGTACGCTTATGTACTAATTACGCTGGTGGTTTAGGGATTAAAAAGGTTAAATTTAGAGTAAGTGTGCCCGCATTTACGTGGAAGGAGAGTGGAAAACCATTTAGAAAAAACAACCAAAGTACACCCGAACGAGATTCGAACATTTATCTCCCCGTCATCGGCAGCCTAGTCTACTGTGAGAGTAGCGCGTTAGACCATGCGGCCACCGAAGCGGGTCGATTTTAATTTTATTTAGCACCACATCTTACTACCCGTTTTGTCCATACGAATGCCAATATGTGTCAACTACGCTAAAGTTTTAGGGATGGTAAGGGTTTAATTTAGAGGAAATCAACCCAAATTAATTTACCCAAATTTGCGTGAAGGGAGAGTGGAAAATTATTTGTGTAAAACCACTCACTATACCTGAAAGGGATTCCAACCGCGATCTCCTAATCATCAAGTCCAGTCTAACATGAGTATCAGACATTAGACAAGAGGTCAGAAACATTTTTTTTATATCGCAGGGCTATTTGGCTCAACAAATAATTTTGAGCCGGTTAAAATATCAGCAATAAATTTTAACTTTATATATTTGTCATTAATCTATTTTTACTAACACAATTATTGTTTGTTTAGGCCCTACTAAATATTTTGCGGGCCAGATAAAATCAGCCCGCGGGCCGTAGCTTGCCAACAACTACCTCAAATCATGCGGCCACCGAAGTGGATTACTTGAAACAGTATTTAACAATATTAAAAGTGAATATTAAGTTTCATGTTCTGGACAAAATCTTAAGCTTCAATACCTTCAACCCTTACCAATAACCTTAGAAATACCTCAATGGTTCGAACCCTTATCAGGTAACTCTTCTTAAAAAACAAAAAAAAAATCTTTGTTTTGGCTAGGATTTTGTTTAGTTTAATTTACTGAAGAATACATACATTAATATTAAAATACGATAGTCACAAAGACCGATATTTTTAAGCTGGTAAAATGTAATTTTACATTGATTGAAAGCAGATTAATCACGAGTTATTTGGAGTTCACCATAAGTGACATCCTAAGCAGTAATAACCTCGATTTTTATAAAACTCCAATAAGCCATACTTTCCAGAAGGAGGGAGTCTGAGCCCCATACCATCCATCAGTTATTGTTTTAACTGTCTCGAAACTATCTCTTACTAAGACCCGTATAAAATTGCCCTTTTAATAATTATATTGCTATCGATAACTAGATCTGATATTACATGATAGAGTACTCAATTTTGACAAAGGGAGCGAACCGATAGAAAGACAGAACACTTAGTAAGGAAAAAAAAAAAGTTCACTTCCTCAAAAGTATGTTTTAAAAAGGAATGAATTGACTTTAAGGGGACGTTTCGCCTATAGTCCTTTTCTCTGTTAGGTACATTCATGAATATTTCATACAATACATTAACTTAATATCACGTTCAGGTGGGCGTGTAAAGAACGCGAGAAAATATCAGTATCTGTGCAGTTTTTTTAAATATAAAAACAAGTAGAAGCATAGAGTTTAATTATTTAGTATGATGATCTCAACAGTTGTTAAATATCGGTCATGAGCATAGCAACATTAAATGAGAAAAATTTTAAATGAAGCTTTTGAGATTACCTGGGGAAGAAAATGAAACTGTATGACTATAATGAATAAACGTATTGTTTACTTTGGCAAACAAAGTTTTGATATAAATACCGTAAACATCTTTTTCCACCTTAGTAAAGTGTTTTGGCTTAAAATTAGTTTCATAACTATTATGTTATTGGATTTCACGCTTAAGCCTCTTTTTCCGAGATATATAGCCACATTTTGACTATGCTCACAATATACGTCATGTAACCACGAAGTCAAATCCCTAAATAAACCCTATAAACAATCCCTAGCGACCCTTCTTAAAGCCTAGTTATCACAGTTGACAGGAACATTTCCACTGTCTCATTAGTTTGTAGCAGATATTACATGATGTATACAGATGTTATACAAACTAAATGACGCAGAGGAAAATATTTAACAATGCTAAACAGTATTTCTCACAAAAACAATAATAAAAACACCAAAAAACATATGTTGAATAAAAAATGGCTTACAAAATATTTGGCGTCACTAAACTCACATAGGACATAAGCGGATGGGTGAAAATAAACCCACAAGTAAATAATTCACATGCTTATCTGTTTTAATGTCCGTAACATTTTCTGATCGTTAAGCCAGCATCGGACAAAACATAATTGTAGTATATAAAATATTGTGTTGGACAGAACCAAATTGTAGTATATAATATACATGCAACATATAACAATCTATATATTCCCGCGTCAGTGGTTAGTCTACATGAGGCTCGCAATATACTATATTACCGGTGACAGGATGGTTGAAATTTGAGTCTCAGACGAGTGAACCGAAAGTGGTTCAAATATGTGATATATCATCCCCACACTCTCAACGTCTTACCGTGGGTACATTTCCCTAAATAATTTTTCTTAATCCCTAGCTCATATTTTAAAAAGGTTAAAAACCACAGGGATCAACGTAATTGCAAAANAAAAAAAAAAAAAAAAAAAAAAAAATCTGCTACTAGCTTTGTCTTCCTTAACAGTTTTGGCTCAAAACAATTTACTAATTAAAACTTAAAAATTGTTATTTGAGTAGAAAGCTTAATGGATGTTAACTAACATATTATTATAAAATAATCTTGGCTCAAAACTAAAATAAAAATATATTTTGCTTGTTGATTTGAATAATCAACAGTCCTTTGGTTTTTATATTTCAGACAAAAATCGGTGTTTTAGTGTAAAATTCATGTGTCGACATCTCCCCAAAAAATGCGTGACTTTAAATAGTGTATTTAGTTTGTTGAAATTTTCTCTACTTCTAAACAATCAGAGCCGCCCTTAGCAGACGTGGGGCCCTGGACAAACTGGGGTCCCTAGCTATCATTTAAGATTTTTAATGTATTTTTTTTAAAGCTGTAGGGTTGAGAGGTATTTTTAAATATATTCTCAGATTCAAGCAGTCCTTGTAAGCGTTTGAGTAAATAATGATTAATTAAACATGTGAACTGTTGTTGGTTTGACCAGCCATGTGTGGTCCATATGGAGGTTCTGCAAGAGAATGACCGCATGGTGTATATTGTGCTGGAGCTGATGGAAGGAGGGGATTTGTTTGGGATGTTAACCCCTTACAACAAACTGAATGAATCAACCAGCAAGCTCATGTTCTACCAGGTAGTTCTAGCTGTCCAGTACTTGCATCAGAGAGCCATTACCCACAGAGACCTCAAGGTAACTAACTAACAGACACCTTGAAGATTGTCTGAATTATGGAATATTTTTCATTCGCTAATTAGGAATTTAACGTTTATTTTAATTCTATATTTTTTAAATGAAAACCTATATATACATCTTAGATATAATGGATAGTTATCAAGATATTCTAATGTCAACTTTATATTTATAGAATCGAAAGGCTACCATTGAGAACAGTCACTAAAAGATTCACACGTGATATGTCAGTGGCCAGATACAGTTCCGTTTTCAAAGGAAAGGCTTCATATGAAAAGCCAACTGGAAAAGTTACTCTATTTATTCTCACGTATTCGTACCTCAAGTCACGTGATCTGAAGTTTTCCCTTCTGATAGATATTTTAAATACCTATAACACTAATAATTGTTATTGATATTGATGGCCAAAAATCTGTTAGTATTTTCTTAATGGTCCCTTTATATTAAAATTGAACTATTTACTGAATTAAATTATATAGTTTTACGGGTTATTCTATTTGGTTGTGAACTATGGTATCTTATCTTGCATTACTAAAATATATTTAGGGTATTGTACAACAAGGTGAATAGTAAGACATTTATTCTAAAAAGGGATTAAACTACTGGGGAGTGTAGGAGGTTACATAATGATGAGTTGCACACTCTGTACTCATCACAAGAGAATAAAGTCTCGTAGAGTGCGGTGGTCAGGACATACAGTGCGAATATAACTAGCTCAAGATAGTGATGGGGTGTAATGAGGTGGACTGAATATAAATAGTTCAAGATAGTGATGGGGTGTAATGAGTTGAATTGAATAGAACTAGCTCAAGATAGTGATGGGGTGTAATGAGTTGAATTGAATAGAACTAGCTAAAGATAGTGATGGGGTGTAATTAGGTGGACTGAATAGAATTTACTCAAGATAGTGATGGAGTGTAATGAGGTGGACTGAATATAAATAGTTCAAGATAGTGATGGGGTGTAATGAGTTGAATTGAATAGAACTAGCTCAAGATAGTGATGGGGTGTAATGAGGTGGATTGAATAGAACTAGCTAAAGATAGTGATGGGGTGTAGTGAGGTGGACTGAATAGAACTAGCTAAAGATAGTGATGGGGTGTAGTGAGGTGGACTGAATAGAATTTGCTCAAGATAGTGATGGGGTGTAATGAGGTGGACTGAATATAACTAGCTCAAGATAGTGATGGGGTGTAATGAGGTGGATTAAATAGAACTAGCTCAAGATAGTGATGGGGTGTAATGAGGTGATCTGGACAGAACTAACTCAAGATAGGTACAGGTGGTGTGCTTTCGTAAGCGCAGCAATGGATCTTCGAATTCCTAATGCCATAAAGTAAGTAAATAAGAAAATGTAAAATCAATTGTGCTGCAATTAACAGACCATTTACTACGTACGCTCGAAACATTTGTATATATATATATTTTTTTTTTCAGCCTCAAAATATTTTGCTGGCTTCAAGGAAACCAGAGACTCTATACAAGGTTGCAGATTTTGGCGTGTCCAAGAATGAAGAAGACCAGAGTGTTCTCAAGACGTATATAGGAACCCCACATTTCATGGCGCCAGAGATTCTGAGTCAGGCGACGCTCACTTACACCAAGCAGGTGGACGTGTGGGCGCTCGGCGTCTTGCTCTATCTTTGGTGAATATATATGTCACATATCATGAAGACTTGTTTCATATAGAAAAAACAGTTTTTATTTACTGTAAATTAATCACTTTTTATAGTTAAATAGAAGTGTTATTCCTTTTACAACACTTTTTATACGCTAATAAAATAGATTACCTTGACAACTTTTTTTTTACCCACCTCGGTGGCGTAGTTGGCTAACGAGCTAGTCGTGTTGAGCTCTACTGCCGAGGACAGGGAGATTGAGGTTCGAATCTCGGTCGGGTGAACTGGGGTGGTTTTCCCTAAATGGTTTTTCCCTCTACCTCCACGCAAATGCGGGTTCACTTCCTTTAATTCAACCTTCCCAATTCCTAATCCATTAGCGTAGTTAGTACTTAAGCGTATAACCCAAACGGGTAGTAAGACGCGGTGCTAAATAATAATAATAATATTAATAACTTTTTTACAGCATAGATTTATGGACACTATTATTATGCATTTTGTCATATTTTGAGGTGGATTAAATATCCCATCTATTATAGTTGTTAATTACAGCTATAGATATACCTAAATATCATATTATTTAAATTTAAAAATTACATCTGAACATGGGAATCGATCCTGGGACCTTAGGCGGAAATTGTCGGCCACAAATTAGAGCATTGGTGTACTCGGTTTAAGGTCTTGGTTTTAATTTCCGTGTCCAGATGTCATTTTTAAATTTAAAGAATATA
>CABFVZ010000239.1:252009-273192 GCA_902151445.1 Timema monikensis | reverse complement strand
ATATATATATATATATATATTTATTAGCACCACGTCTTACTACATGATCAGGTTATACGCATATATTCTAATTAGGATAATGAGTTAGGGATGAGGAAGGTTTAATTTTAAATATAGAGGAAGTGTACCCTCATTTTCATGGAAGGGAGAATGCAAAACCATTTTGGAAAAAACACCCTCAGTATACCCAGCCAGAATTCAAACCCCGATCTACTTGTCATCGGCAGTCTAGTCGATTAAGAGAGGGATGCCTTAGAACATGCGGCCAACGGAAAATGTTTCTCTAAATTGTTCCCTACTCTCTGCCCACCAATGCGGGTATTTTTAATAAATATGGATACTATAATTTTTCCTCATATCTATACCATCAATGTAGTTAAAGATGAAAAGCCCGGGTGGGTAGCAGGACCTGATACAATAAATAAATAATATCCACTTCATTGACCTCATGGTCTAACGCGCTACTCTCGCAGTAGATTAGACTGCCGATAACGGGGAGGTCAAGGGTTTTAATCTCGGTCGGGTGTAAAAAGGACTGTTTAAAAATGGTTTCCCATTATACCTCCACGCAAATGGTGGCATACCTCCAATAAATATAATCTTCCTAATCCCTACAACCGTTAGTGTAATTAGTAAATAAGCGTATAACCAATATGTTTAATAAGACGCGGTGCTAAATAAAAAAAAATTACAAAAATTACAAATGATTTGTTTGTAGCCTTTTCTCATCGTTTCCGTTTCGAGACGCTGGCTCTGTCGTGAAGGGCGACTACATGTTCCCAGAAACTAAGAAGAGCGTTTTGTCATCCGCTGTCGAGTTGATCACGGCGTTGTTGGTCAAGAACCCAGAGAAGAGAATAAAGGTGGATGAAATACTGGATCATACCTGGTTAATGGTAAGTTAAAGGCTAATCCACACCTTACACCTTGGTTGGACAATGCAGTTTGATTCCACCAAATCGGAACGATGAGATTTAAAGGCAAACATTTAAATAAAATCGACCAAACTGGCTCACTTAAAAATGGCGTCGAAGAAAATTTTCACGTGTTGGTGTTGAAATAATTTGTGAACATTTAATTGTAGTGTGTCAGGAAATTAAAATAAACCTAAGGAAATGCCTTATCTCTTAATACTCTGTTTTTGTACATTTTTGTTAATCCAAATACATTCATGGTTTTTGTAAAAATCGAGAAATAATGGAGATTATACTTCTGTACGCGAATATCAAATATATATGGTAGACCAAATAATCATAATATTCTGATATTCTTTAAAACATTTTTCTGGCACAAAAAATCAAGCTCTGTTTACAAAAAATACATCGACGCCACTTAGATAAAACCTTTCAATGTTTAATATGCGTGTTTAGACGCGTTAAACAGGGCCGGTTTAAGTTATGTGCAGCACATGCAAACACATACACAATAATATCAGGGGGGCGCCAAAATGGCCCAAAAATAAATGTTTTTTTATTGAGGAAAATATAAAAATAATTAAAGAATCTTTATAAAAATCCAGGTTTTTATAGTTCTTGGAAGTGTAATATACTTTGTACCCGACTGTATATTTATATATTGCATACTTCACTTTATAGTAGAAAACAGAGAGTCAACAACATTTTTTCAAGTTAAAAATGTATCTTAAACCGGCCCTGGCGTTAAATTTAGGTGAATAATCCTTAAAGGACACCACATTGAACAAAAGTATAAGCTCTGTCACCTTATTTCAATGTTCAATTTGGATAAACACTTTAATGGTGATTTACACTGTTCAATTTACTTTCAATGTGGTTGAATAGACAGCATTTTTTTTACTAAAGTAAACTATGTAAATTCACCTTAAGGTTTGGAGGTTTACACACCTCAGCTCAATCAGCAGCGTTTTATTGCCTATTGACTGTATGATTCCGAACGCTTTTGCTTCGAAGGATAGTGGACAACCATTTAGGCAAAAACACCCTCAGTACACCCAACCGAGTTTTGAACCTCGAACTCCCCGCTATCCTCAGTCTAGTATACTGCAAGAGTAACGTCTTAGACCATATGGCCATCGAAGTGAGTTATAGGCCTACTCATTAATCTAAAAAATGCATTTTGAATACCAAAATAATGATTAAATTAATTTTTTGATGAGCATCTCAGTTTTATATAAGGCCTATATGGTATTTTTCTTTTCAGGATGATGAGATGAAATCAAAATTCCTCTTCTTGAAAGATACACTTACGCGGTGATTTGGCTGAAGAATTAAACTGGATGTCAGTTTATATCGATCTCTTCTTGAACTTTTCCACGATAGTTGATACAGCCAGCAACAATCCAAGCTTATATTAAGAGCCGTATCAACCACTAGAAAAGCTATTAAATCTACTTTCATGGAATCACACATAAATTCACGTGATTTGCAGCTGTCCCTTTTGATAAATAAAATAGATAAAATAACACTAGTTTTGTTTAAACATGACCTGTTCAGGTTATACACACATGCACTAATTACACTTGTGAATTAGGGATGAGTAACATTGAATTTAGATGGAGTGTACATACATATGTATGGAGGGTAAGTGGAAAACCATTTAAGAAGACCACCCTCAGTACACCCGACCGGAATTCGAACCCTGATATCCATGTCAATGGAAGTATAGTATATTGATATATAAAGAGAGAGAGAAACGCCTTAGACCATGCAGCTACCAAAGGAGGTCAATGACACTAGTAATATAGTATCGGTGACATATTATTAATGATAGCTACAAAAAATATGTTTGCATTTTATAAATGGCTCTTCCTATGGAAATTGGACTGTACCAATGTTATCGTAGTAAGTGCCGGTCATTGTGAATAACAACCCATAGATAGCAAGAGGCAATAACAGCCCTGATATAGCCATTGCCATTTTTTCTGGCTCGCGTTTCTTTGGAGGAAGCCCATTGCCAATATATGCGCTAAGGTGTCATCTAACGGCTATGATTAGTGATGTGGTTTTGATTAATTAAACGTTGTATCAGAACAGTGCACAGTGATAAGACACAAATACCTTTTAAAGTGTCGGCCAGCAGCCAACAAAGACTTGTAGATGGCCAGAACTGGATAGAATTACAAGATAATGGAATTAAAACACACTTAAGAGTTAATTAAAGGTATAGTTACTTATGTTTTATATAATACAATAAAATTTTATTGATTTTGATTTGTTTTAATATAAGTGAAAATAATCCAGATAAGCCACACACGATATACCTGTCCTGAAAGAGCTGGTATGTGAACATAAATGTAGTTCAACACACTTCATTACATTATTATTATTATTATTATTATTATTAGCACCGCGTCTTACTACCCGTTCAGGTTGTATACACTTACGCTAATGTGTAATGGTAGGGTGATTGTGAGATGAAATGGAGGACCTACAGTTTAACGTGAAATCCGAACCACGGTGGAGGCCTGGCATTCCTCACATCGTCACACTACTGCCATCTAAGAGCGAATAAGAAAAATATATGATTATCTATCCGATCAGTGTCATGTTTTATTAAACGTTACCTATTATATTAGCATACAACAAATATACTGTAGGTCACATGGTAGATCAGGGTCATATTCTCTTTACTAAATTGTGGTAAGATATGCGTGAATACAGAAACCTACAAATACAAATACTATGAAGTGATGTGAAATATTTATTTTAATTTTCTAAAGCTCCTGCATACAAAAATCTATTAGAAACGGCCAAAACTTTTCCGTAGGCAAACATCATGTTGTCTAATGTATTTAATCAAATAAAAAGTGTTTAATTTTTTTAACAGTGGTCATTTATCTTTAGAACTTTTCATTAAAACTAACTTTGTAATTTAATTATTTTATTTACAGAACTGTTATTATTCGTCTTCATGTAAACTCCACACGCTGTAACCTACAGGAGACACATATTTTAATTTTAAGAATTCATTTTTGTATTTTATTGTAACGTTTATTTTGTGTTCTCACATTATTTTGTTTGGTTTGTTATCCAAGATGGTTTAATTTTTACCATACTGTATATTTCCAAAGATATTGTCAACAAACTCTTTTGTATATGCCTGAGAAACAATTAGTCAATAATATACAACTACATTCACACACTTCCGTTTCCTTTTCTATATATTATTTCTGTTGTCAACATCTCAACTAATACAAATCCTACAGCAATAAATAAGTGATCAGCGGATAGGATTTTTTTTACTCGCTTTCGACATAGCATACCAAGTTTACGTTAAAAACATTGTTTGTTTAACCACTTCGCGGAGTATTTAATTTCAACAAACCAACAAAAAACTAAACAATTTTTTTTGGGGGGGTGGGGAAGGTTGAATGTGCTAAAGTTTCACACGGGTTTACTGGTATTATTTTATTAGTCCAAGATCTCAGTCATATTTATTTAAGGTGACCTGGTGGTCTAGGGGTAAGGTGTCAGACTTCTGAGCTGGCGGCCGGGGTTCAATCCTCGGTCCCGGCACAGATTTATCTGATTTCCAAACCCTTCCTTCACCTCTGACAAGACATCTTGTGAATGTGGGGAATGCCAGGCCTCCACCGTGGTTCAGATTCCACGTTAAACTGTAGGTCCTCCATTTCATCTCACAATCACCCTACCATTACACATTAGCGTAAGTGCGTATAACCCGAACGGGTAGTAAGACGTGGTGCTAATAATAACATACTTATTTAATGGATGCACCCTAGTGTTCCGGTTTCTTATCTAGTCCTTTTAACCGAAAGTCTCGAGGTGAGTGCCTATGTCTTCGACAGAAACAGGACAGGTGTTAAATATCTGGCGTCCCACCATTAACTAAATTTAGCTATACGAAGTTTTACCTAGGTAGAGACCTGATGCCAAAGAGAATGATGGAAATGAAGCATGTAGGAAAAATACGGCAAGGGAGGTCAAGAAAGAAATGAAAAGAGCAGATAACAGAAAGTGTGAAAGTGAGAAAAGAAGAATAGAAGCCATTAAAGGAGGAAGAATGGTGAAAGGGTAGAGAAAGATGAAGGAATTTTACTAAATTGACCCGGATACAGACTGGAAAGAGTTGATGATTATGAGAGACCGGTTAGTGTTTATAAGTGTGTATATAATATGTCACCAACAATACTATGTTTTGATGTTATTTTAAAATCATTATTATAAAGTTAAGTCAATTGTACAGGTTGTCTATCGAGGTATCATTCAAATGCAAATAAACTCAAGAGAAAGATAAAAATAAAACAATTGCTCGTAGAAATCTTATTTTTTGAAATACTTAAACACGACTCATTAAAAGTGATGCCACTAACATGTTATGGATAAAAAAAACCATTATTGCTATCGTATGAGGGGACGTCTATACACACTCCGTCGAGTTATGAGTATTCTGAGGGTGATAAGACGTAGCCACGTTTGGTATAGAATGCTTCAACTCATTAGGTCTACGACTAGGAGGTGACAATAATTGTTTAGTATGTGCATGTAAGCTTCTTTTTTATTATACATATATAGGGCTTTATCTTAGTATAGCTACACAGCATTATGATATAATTTAATATGTAGTGATTTTCCAAATTTACGGTCACTTTTCTCTGATCATCTTATATCATGGTTGTTTGTTTTAAAAACTTCAATATTTTGTAGAAATTTAAAAGCCGTATTTTATTTTAAATTAAAATTGATTATAGTAATTTATCATTTGTAAGTGATATATATTAATCAGGTTCTTTTGAAATTTGTTGTTCTTTTGTCAAACGTTTCATTCTGTAATCGTCTTTATGTTCTTCGTGCATATAAATTATCTTATAATACGATTTAATTTTAATCACTCAGCATTTCTAACAATGTTAAATTCATATTTTAGTTAATATTATTATACGTCTCTTATTACTATAAAACGGGCAATTTGCCCTCAATCAATCGATACATTGATTTCTTTCTAATTGAGATCTTCCTTGAGTGAGAATCCCAATATTGACAGGTACCTCATCATTGTTTTGTCATGTTTCTTGAACGTAAGATTCAGGGCAAGTGAATGTGTTTCACGTATTTGAAATGAGCACTTAGCTACCAGACACTTCATTGTAAGTTCTGGCATCTATAACTAGGGGAACTTAAAGGATATCCTTTCAAATGTCAGTCGAGAGATCATCCATAAGTTGATTGAATTGTTTTACAAAGAACTATCTGCTCAAATGTATTAAGGTATCGAATAATGAAAAATATTGGCAGTCACTAAAACAAAGGATCATCTACAAACACAGGATAAAGAACAGGAACATTGGTTTGAATTATATACTCACAATTTATATAATGTTTTCATAATATGTTGGTTTAAAACTATAAAATTAAGCTTTGACAATTTTAACTTAACACTTAAAGCTTACTGGGAACCTGGTGGTCTAGGGGTAAGGTGTCAAACTTCTGTGCTGGTGGTACGGGGTTCAAATCCCGGTCTCGGTATGGATTTGTCTGATTACAACACCCTTTGTCAAAGTGTGTACTTTCACGCTTTGTGAATGTGTGGAATGCCAGGCCCCCACCGTTATTCGGAACCCACGTTAAACAGTAGGTCCCCCTCTGTTTTCTACCATCATTCTCACGCATCATCCTACCATCTGGGAGTAGTGGAATTCACCTTAATAGTGTCCTCCACCTAAAAAATTATTTCCTCCATACGCCAGGAGAGCAGAGATATAAGATCTAGAAATTAGACCCACCCCCATCACTTTAAGCTTATTTTATTTAAGCCTGTATTAATTTAAAAAAGTTAATTTTTATAGTTTTGGCCACGCGTAGTTGGGTGTGCTAACTGTGTAGTAAGTTTGGTCGAGATCGGTATTTTTATTAAAAATTTATAAGAAACTAAACATATATAGTCGTATTTTTAGTAATTTTACTAATATATATATATATAAATAAATACATATATACATACACACACACACACATATATATATATAAATACATATATATATATAAATACATATATATATATATAAATAAATATATATACATATATACATATATATATATATATATATATACACACAAAATAATGAAAATATTCAATATACAAAAATACCAATAAAAACATGTTTATTTATTACATTATTTTAATCAATGAACAAATAATGTAAATTTATTTTTGATTAAACTTGGTTTTTATAAATAATAAACACCCATGTTTAGCTTTTAATAACGTGAACAAAGACATTTTCTACTTATGTTTGACAGGTGTTATCCTTATCAGATTTTGTATGAAAATTTTAATCCAATCAGTCCTCAGTTTCTTTACTTATTTACGTTGGCATCAAGATCTTACATTCCTTCAACGTGTAGTGTTTGAATGCGTTTTATAATGTGTTATGTCAGCAATGTTTCTTAAATGTGTTTAAGACGCGTTCATTTTATTCTAGGATCTGCCATAAGGCAGTAGAATATTTAGGGAAACTCTGTCATTTTCAAGTAAAAAAAAATCATGTTTATATATTCCAAATTGTTTGGTGAGATACTTTTATTGAATTAAGTTTGTAAAATATATAAATCATTATAATGGCTGGTGAAAAAATTGAAATTAATTTTGGAAAAAATAAAAGGTATTTGAATGTTTTCTTTTAAGTTAAAGCAAACAAGAGATTAATAAAGCAATAAAACGCTATCCATAAGATATTTTCTACTTTTTATTTAGGAGTAATATCATATTAGATGACACTCATTTATCGTATATTATATAAATGATTAATTCAAATTAATATAATATACACATATTTATAATTAGGTTAAATTATTTCATGCTTACACAAAGTTTTATTAAATAGAGTTAAACTACAAGTACTATTTATATAAAGTAAAACCGGATACGATGAATCAGGCAATATAGATATAATTAGAGGAATAAACTACCCTTATTTAAATATTATTTTTAGACATTAGAAAGTCTTTGAACTTTTTTAATATTGACATCAAAATTTAAAAATTCATAATAGTTATAAAATTAATCATTTTTACCAAAACTAATAAATGTACGAACGTCAATCATAAATAAAAACTACACCCATAGGCATTTTTTAAATAAACATATACAACTATTATGCATAATACATTTAAAAAGGTACATTTTAGGTCATTAGCTTAGGTCAGACATTACTAACTGTAATCATTTCACAATGTCATTTGTACAATTTTGTTACATACAAGTAGTGTATATAATTTAAATATTACACAATGTAACTTTCACACTATCATTTTAACAGTTTGGTTACATAGTATATATAATTTAAAGATTAAATAATGTATAACCATGTTTTAATTTTATATAGAATTAAAAGTAGTTCTTGTATAAACATAAAACCTATAGACGTAAACATAAAACCAATATACAAAGTTTGGAACCACTCAATCGAAAACCTCCAAAGTTGATAAAAGTAGGTTGTTGGTTATTTTAATACCTTCGTCTATTTAAATAAGATTGATGTATTTATATTTCAAGGTTTTTGGTTTCCAATAGCTGAGTCGAGACGACATTTAAAATAGTTATCAATCTAGAGCATACAATCATTTTCAATTCACATTAATTTATATGTTATTAGGTTAAAAATTACACTCAATATAATATATATAATACTCTCTATATGAAATGTAAAACAATCTAGGAATTTATCAGTAAAATTTCACTCGTACCAATATTATAGTAGACATGCCATATTCTCTTGATTATATTTTAAACTTTATCTGGTATGTACAATGTAGATTCATGTAGGAAATCAATACATTCTTTGTTGAGAAGCGCATATAAGTTTAGGTTTTAACAGAGTACACAGCAACAATTTTCTGATACGGCTATGTTTTTAAAATAATTAGTAGTATCTTCCTACTTCAGAATTGGGGGATGTAATTTTAATGTACTACACCTCGTTTAACGTAAAAATAACTTGATTTAACTAAGTTTTAGTATAAAAGAAAGTTTTATAGTCAGTCATTCAAGTTTTCTTTCGGAGTAGATGTATTATACAATAAACTCGTTCTCATTATTAATTAAAATAATATTTACAATGCTAACATTGAATTTTAATATGGATTAAACGAAATTTTCAAACATTTGTTTACTCAAAGTTATCAATTTAAATTTTGTTTAACACTGACGGGTTGGTGTCTATAAGATAAAGTTATAATTTGTTTATTAACAATTTAAAACCACCATCATTAAATTTCTTATAATAGATGATTATGTATATGATTAGTTTTTATTTAATTACAGTAAAGGTCGTTACGTGGAGATTGACGTCATGGAACCATCTATGCGTAAGATAAAGAAATCGGGCTATTTCAACTTTGTGAACAAAAATGACAGAGAGTATAGAATACGATACTTTAAAGATATGGTATCCACCATCATTGATATGAAATGGCGCTGGGTTCTTCTTATCCTCAACGTGAGCTTCTTTCTCACATGGTTTCTGTTCGCCATCCTTTGGTGGCTCATCGCATATGTCCACGGTGATCTAGATCCAGAGCATCTTCCACAATTTCAAGAAGCCATCGGTTGGATACCATGTGTGACCAACATCCACAATTTCACTTCCGCCTTCATGTTCAGCATGGAGAATCAACACACCACAGGATTCGGTGCAAGAATGCCAACCGAGGAGTGTCTTGACGCCATCATACTCATGTGTTGGCAAGGGATCGTCGGCGTCACTTTACAGGCGGCGTTCGTTGGCCTGATATTCGCAAAGTTGATCAGACCGAAACAAAGGACCAACACACTACTGTTCAGTAGAAACGCTCTGATATGTAAACGGTACGGAAAGTTATGCCTTTTAATACGCATAGGAGATCTTAGGAAGTCTAATATAATAGAGAGTAAAATTTGCATGCAGATCATTCACAGTCAGATAACACCAGAAGGAGAATTTCTCTCACCAATAAGAAGAGAGATGACTATCGAAACACCTGACAAAGGTACAAGGTTTTTCCTGTTGTGGCCAGAAACTATTGTTCACTGGATAGACTGTAATAGTCCTCTTTATGAAATCTCTCCTGACGATTTAACTAAGGCAAAATTTGAAGTGATTGTTTTATTGGAAGGGACAATGGACTCGACGGATCAACGCGTTCAAGCGCGGACCTCTTATATGCCTGATGAAATACTGTGGGGTCATAATTTCCAATCCATGATGAGTTTCAACGAAGATAAGCAGCGATACGATGTAGACTACAGTTTGTTTGACGCCACAAACGTCGTAGACACTCCAATGTACAGTGCCAAGGAACTAGACACGTCTAAGCCAGGGATTACAACTAAGATTTCTAGTGTTACAGGTAAGATACAAATAAATACATACATCCTAGAATTCTCCTAGCATTATTGTTTACAATATATAGTTTAAATTTATTTCAGAATGTCTTCTAATAATTATACGAGTACCTAAACAGTGACAATTTTTGATGCTACAGATCAAGCTGTATTTACTTTTATACACACATTTCATGATTGATTAGCAGTTTAGTATTTTCTTTGTTAAAATATTTTCTTATAATTAAAAAATAACCTTAGTAATATATAAAACTAAACACACCCACACACACATCACCCATTGAGCTCCAAAAGGAAATTGAATACTTTGACGAGTAACAATAAAATTGAACGGTTTTATTTACCTTGTAAGTAGGTTTCTTAGAATAATATAGAGGATATTTCTATTTGACCTAACGCATAGTATGCACTATGTCTTAGAGTAAAATGATTTAAATATTTCAAAATATGCAGGATGCACACAGACAAACTGAAAAGACAAATGAATGAGCGTTTTGTCTATTTCATAGAGAAAATGTTAATAGTTTCATAAATGTATTTCCCCCACTATAAGCTTTAATAAATTTGTTAATTTGGAAGTTATTTAGTTTGATTATAATTGACTAAGCTGCGGTAATCACCTCAATTAAAACCAACAGGTTTTGAGTTCTGTTTTATTACTACAAACCTTTTTAATATAGATTTTAATTAATGAATTTACTCATGCTTTTAATGATTTAATATTTTCTGGGCAACATTTATTTTCATAACAGTGTGTCATAAATAATTTGATTAGTAATAAAAAAATAAAGCTTTCTAAAATATATTGAAATTTTTGCAGAAGGAGGAAGAATATCCAAAGTTACTGAAGATGAATCCAATGCTTAACATTGATTTCAAAATTCCATCAGGAAAAACGAAGATTAGATCAAATCAGTACTCTTGTTGTACGTATTACTATCTTCTAAGCTAGAGTGTGATGCTGACATTAGAGATTCAATGAAACACTCCTGCAAGTAATGTTACTCCATCATTTCCAATTCATACGAGAAAGGCACATCATCATCATCATCATCATCATCAACAATTGTTTCCTGCCTGTGATGGATCACTTTAGTAAAATGCCTCCATCTTCCTGTATCCTTCCGCCACTCTTTCTCCTTTAATCTCTTCCATTCTTCTCCTCTCACTTCAACTCTTTATGATATCTGCTCTTCCCATCTCTTTATTGGCCTCCGCTGTGGTATTTTTCCCACATAGAAACGATACAAATATTCTAATAAGGAGTAATACCATTTATTCTGACTGAATATATTACTAAGATATCTTGACTTAAGTAGTCTACCAAATTAAGAAAAGGTGACCTGGCGGTCTAGGGGTAAGGTATCGGACTTCTGTGCTGGGGGTCCGGGTTTCAATCCTCCGTCCCGGCACAGATTTATCCGATTACCAAACCCTTCCTTCACCTCTGACAAGACATCTTGTGAATGTGGGGAATGCCAGGTCTCCACCGTGGTTCGGATTCCTCACCGTGGTTCGGATTCCACGTTAAACTGTAGATCCTCCATTTCATCTCACAATCACCCTACCATTACACATTAGCGTAAGTGCGTATTGTCCGAATGGGTAGTAAGACTTGGTGCTAATAATAATAATAATAATAATAATAATAAAATAAGAAACAAATTGAGGATTAATGTAAAATATAAATTAATAAACACATGCTATAAAATACTTTATATTAATCTACTCTCAAAAATAAATAATGTATTTAGATTTTAAATCACATAATGACACACGCAATATTAATACTTACAATACAGCTTAAATACATAACATAAATATATTAAGTAACACAAGTTGGCCAGTTTTACTGTAACCGAGTACAGTTCTAACAATAAAATTTTGGACAAACCACTTCATCTGTAAAACAAATTATTGATGTTGTGTTGATATGGTTTTAATTAGCACCGCATCTTACTACCATTTCAGGTTATACGTATAAGTACTAATAACTTTATTAATCTAGGGATGAGGAAAGATGAAGTCAGAGGAAGTATACCTGCATTTACGTGGAGGGAGAGTGGAAAACCATTTCGGAACAAACCACCCTCAATACATCAGGCTGGGACTCGAGCATTGGCCTCCCTATCATTGGCAGTGTAGCATAGCACTAGAGTTAAGCAGTAAATAAAAACAATAACAACTTTCTCCTCTTTGTATAAATTTCCTTAAGGACCTAAAATTTTTTTTACAGATTGTCTTGAAGACTCCATGTTACTAGGTTTCTCAAAAGTTTTAAGGGAGTTAATATTAAAAATGTAAATTTAAATACAACAAATAGATTCAATGATATTAATAGTTTATGAATAAAATGTTAATTTAAGTTCATGTGAGAAGGAATTTTTGCTTATTCTGCCTAGCCTTTCTATAGTGGAAAACACTGAACTGGAGGTTCGACTATTAATTGAGTTTAGGGTGATTATATTTCATAAAACACCTGGGAATAAATCAAATATGTATTCAGTCCCATAAAATATTAATCATAAACAAATAAACAAAATTTCATCTCACATAATAAATAACTTTAAATAATCCATTAGTATATATTTCCAGTCCACGTGGAGGTAATTAAAAACTCTTGTTTTACAACATGTATTTATATTAAAATATGATAATCCCCGGCTGACAGAATAATCTATAATAATAAAAGGAAGTGTTTGTCTTGCAAAAAAAAAACTAACTTTTTCTCGCGTCCCCTTCAATTTCAACCTAAATGAATTCATAACCATGGCATTGAATGTAATAATTAAATAACTAAGGATCTGTAAAGTGTAATGTGATACGCAATACTTAATTGTATTTTTTACATTTCATTACATACAGAAACAAGCTTATTTGTAACAGTTTCTGAAGGTTCAAAGTATTTATCAAATTAGTGAAAACAAAGAATTATTTATCATCATTAATAATAATAATTGACTTTTTAAATCTTTAAGTATTAATATTTAAGAATTACTATGTTGTAAACACTATATTATTGCACCTTGCCTTTTCAATCAAAAAACCAAAATAAACTGTGTTTTAGTAAAGAAATAAAATGTGTGATAGTGGAATAAACGAAATATCATAGTTATAAATACTAGTGAGGATATATCGGATACACTTTGTATCAATTGTTGTTTCTATACGAACATGCACATAAGCGAGGAACATTTATCAGCTATGAGCGTGATCGTAAATAACTCCGTATCAAACTATCTCACCTGTTTCGAGGCCTTTAAACCCTTTTGGGCCATTTTGGACACCCCTTCATCTCCAATGTAAGTAAAACTAATGGTACATTTGAACCCAACCCTTCCATAACCCATATGGCTTATGTTTTACTTGCCGACTTTTTTGTATAGGAATAACCATTATTTTTTATGAAATTTATAAATTTTTGGTAATTATTAACGTAACGGTGTAAATTAATGGTGCCAAATATTCACAATAAACGCTGTTATGAAATTAATTTAATTTAATGTATTAAACTTCTAAAATTAAAAAAAGTTATAAAATTTTATACAATAATTAGCATTTAAATTAAATTATAAAAAATTTTTTATTAGTAAATACATGAAATATAAAAATCTAACAACTTTTAATCTGATGATCAAGGTTCTTGAATCCATGTCCCGACACTTAATTATTATGTGTCCATTTGGGGGTGTCTGGGTCACTGTGCTGTTTTTGCTCATCTCTCTCTCTCTCTCTCACGTAAATATTGTTCTGAACCGTTACCCTTTCCTTCTTGTCAGCAAAAATAAGCAAACACCCCCAAGGTGTACTTAGGTAATACTTGAAAGCCCCCTTTCGAAGACTTAGTTGACTACTTAATAACAAAAGTGAACTTTGCAAAGTGTTTTGACCTTAATAATAATTATTAATAACCAAATTAAAGTTTACTTACACATGTCAGTTCTATCTTATTAAACTCAGATTATCTAAAATATTTAAGCTATCTCGTATGGCTGTTGAACTAAAGGATCTGAGATAGATTGCTGGTATTGTGTAAAAAATTATCATTAATAAAATTGGAGCAACTACTTTGTTTCAAGTGATGAATATTAACGATCGGGAGACCGGGTGTTGTGCCTGTTTTAGAACTAATGTAGTTTATTTGTCACTACTGATGTAATAAATAGATACAGAAAATAGACGTTAAATAACCCAAATATAGTAAAATATATTTTTAAAGACAGAATTTGTATATTTCATCTTAATTTAATAATAAGTATTTCATTATACTAATACCCGCCTCGGTGGCGTAGTTGGCTAACGCGCTTGTCGTGTTGAGCTCGAATGCTAAGGATGGGGAGGGGAGATCGAGGTTCGAATCTCGGTCGGGTGAACGGGGGTGGTTTTTCCTGAATGGTTTTCCACTCTCTCTCTCCATTCAAATGCGGGTTCACTTCCTCTAATTTAACCTTACCAATTCCCATTCCATTAGTGTGATTAGTACTTAAAGCGTATAACCCGAACGGGTAGTAAGACGCGGTGCTAAATAATAATAATTATAATTATACTAATATACTCTACAAGTTTTTAAAATGTGTCAAATTAATTTTCAATCAAATAAAAAATATTAAAATGAACATTTATAAATATTTGGACATTTACTTATGGGGGTTAGAGAGGAGGTGTGTTTGTGTATATACATCGTAGAAGGCAAGGTTAAAGTAAAGAGGAGCTTAGTAAGAATAAATATTAAAATAGTTGATGGTTTGAGCGAAAGAAGACAATTCTTGGAGCTGAGGGAAGAGGCAGAAGACAACACATCGGAGGTTTAAACTCACTGACAAAAGGATTAGACCTGTCCCAAGACTGAACAAATAATAATAATAATGTCGGTGAGGAGAAGGAAGGTTAAACTCCCACTGAATACAACATATTAATAAAACGTAGCTCATAATAATGTTCCATTGATATCACTTTGACTGGATGTCTTCCTGTTTACTTGTTATATAGTTACATTGCTATCAAACAAAGCTACTCGCATGATTTAATGACGCAATCTTATTTACATGATTTTATCTCTCTCTTTTTGTTGTTGCTAATAATTCTTTTATCAAGGTACAAGTCACTTTCAGACGTGAAATTTAAATGTGAAAATAACTATTTACAATTTGATTATAGGGATTATGAATTTCACAGTAATTTATATGTGTGCATAGTAGCCATTCCGTAGACATGAAATATTGGAAAGTCTTGGATTTAAAATAAATGTTTTTTTCAAATCAAGGCAGAATTATATTTAAAAATAGAAAAGAAAGTAAAAGATGTCTTCGGGATGTAATGCTGTGTAGGTTTCATGGTATTGAACTACAAAACTTGTTATTTATCTTGTGATATATGATATGAAATGGGTTTTCACTTTCGGATTACTGTTTTTCTCCTTTTCACTACAAAAATAGGACATTACTTTTCGACCTGTTTATCCCTTAGAGATCAAGTATGACTGGTATTTTTTACACTTATAATGTTATCTTTATTATATATTTATTACATACACAATTTTAGTTCCAATTGATCTTAAAATAAACCAAATTCAAATGTAATTAATTTTGGATCTTAAAAAGTAGCATAAAGCTTAAAAGTACACATTTATCTAATCTCGGGTATTGGAATCCCAATAAATTCAATGGTTCTAAACTAAACTTGGTACACATATTTATAGTAAAAAAATTAATTACGATTTGTATAAATATTTAAAGCTGTTATGGTGGGAATATTATAAATTATGATATCCATACCCAATTTCTCTTTTGATAAAATGTTTCTGAATGGACTGTTATTTAATTCAAAAGTAAAGATATATTTTTTTTGTATTTTATTAATTAGTGTAGATGGTATTGGCAAATAAATTAGCACATTTTATTCTTGACAAAATTTTGAGATAAGGATAACTTATTAGGGCCTATTATTAAATGCACGAGTATAATTTGTTTTTATTAAATATTACAAACCAGTAAAACAATCCAAGACAATTTTTAATAAATATCTGATGCATTTTAGTAAAATTCGCACATGAAAGATCAGTTTACGTGCCTTTTCATGAATCCCCTACTTAAATCAGTCATTTATTATCATAGCTATTAATTACACCCCGTTTATAATTAAAGATAACAATCCTAGCTTGATGGAATACACCATAGTGCAGTTAGGGCCTTAGTGCAACTTTTATGGGTAAAAAAGAGTGTATATTATATATTCTGTACATTAGGATAGTACAGATATTTTCACCAAACAATAAATATAAATTAATTTGATTTCTAACATAACACATTTTTAACACTATTTTATTTTATTCTTGGTTATGTCATGCCAAGAAGAAAACTATTCAGTTCAAAACTCTTTAATAGATTAATTACTATTTTATGAGATATTGATACATCCTCTTCAAATTATTATCTATGAGTAAATTTTACTATGTAATTTCATTTACTTAGTGAAAATTAAAATATGTATCGTAAAATTTGCAAGACGATGCAAACATCTTTTTTGAATGATTATCAAACTACTAAATTGAACTTTGGTTACTTGTAACTAGAACTTGAGTTAGTTTAATTTGTTCCCATTAAATTATTTAACAAAATTTAGCTTGAATAAAATGATATGAATCAGGTTGAAAGTATTTATTTTGATATTTATTGTTATTTTACACAAATCTAATGAATATTAAGATACACAACAATATATTTGACATAATGTGTGTGTGTTTATGGTTCTTAAAAATAATTTATATTCTTTGAACTATAAATAGATACAATTATGTGTCAAATTTTTGACGACACATTAAAATGGTATATTAAATGTGTAAAATAATTTGTAACTACCAAATATGTGTATAGATCGAATGGGTAAGGGAACTCAGCGACAAAAAAAAAAACTACCGACAAAAATACTTGTAATAATCCTTATATTATTATTATTATTATTATTATTATTAGCACCGCGTCTTACTACCCGTTCGGGTTATACGCACTTACGCTAATGTGTAATGGTAGGGTGATTGTGAGATGAATTGGAGGACCTACAGTTTAACGTGGGATCCGAACCACGGTGGAGGCCTGGCATTCCACACATTCACAAGATGTCTTGTCAGAGGTGAAGGAAGGGTTTGGTAATCAGATAAATCTGTGCCGGGACCGAGGATTAAACCCCGGCCGCCAGCATAGAAGTCTGACACCTTACCCCTAGACCACCAGGTCACCAATATTCCTTAATCCTTATAAAAAGGCCCTTTAAAACTTTTTTTAAAAGTTTGATTAGTCCCAATACGAAGATTATATTACTAGATTTAGCAGTGGCGTGCTGGACGTGAAGCTTGCCAGGGTAAGCAGACCTATCTGATAACATATTCCAATCACTCAGTAGAACAATAATTTGTCAGGTATAAAATAAAATACATTCTAATATAAGGTTTACCCGCCTCGGTGAAATAGTTGGATTACGCGCTAATCGTGTTGAGCTAGACTGTTGAGGACGGGGAGACCGAGGTTCGAATCTAGGTCGGGTGAACTGGTGGTGGCCTTTCCTAAATGGTTTTCCACTCTCCCTCCACGCAAATTCGGGTTCACTTCCTCTAATTCAACCTTCCCAATACCTAATCCACTAGCGTAATTAGTACTTAAAGCGTATAACCCGAAAAGGTAGCAAGACACGGTGCTAAATAATAATAATAATAATAATAATATAAGGTATTTAGAGGAGGGCATAAGTATCATTGGTCAAATGAGGAAAGAGTGGTCGGAAAAAAATAATTTGTACAGTTTAAAAAGCTCTGTTTACCTTGGAAAGACTTCAGGAAATGACGATGAAACCTAGTTCCATTCGTACCAATTATTTCTATATTTTTACATTTGAGGGTTGTAATGTGGTGCCGATGACAAAATGACAAGAATTTGCACTTGATCACGAACCCTGGATCTTTGAAGCACCCTTATTCACAATCGGAGTAATGGATTCTCTGTTGATAATTAAGATGAAGAAAGTACATTTTGTTGGGACTTTTTATAGTTTAAGTTTAGTTCTATTCAAACATATCAGATTTAAGTTATTAGAAGTTTTGATGGACTCAAGAGCATCTGATGATAAATTGTATAGATTTCGTAAAAATAATACCACGGAAATGGAACAAATCAGCAACCACTTCCTTAAAGAGAGAAGGTGGGTTAAACGTTATTATATGTTCTTTGGCTATGTTGAAAATTTACAAACATAATAATCTACAATGAATAGCAAGTTCCGGGGTTCAGTTCTCGGCCCCTGCACAGATTTATCCGATTGCCAAACCCTTCCTTCACCTCTGACAAGACATCTTGTGAGTGTGGGGAGTGCCAGGCCTCCACCGTGGTTCGGATCGCACGTTAAACTGTAGGTCCTCCATTTCATCTCACAATCACCCTACAATTCATTATACATTAGCGTAAGTGCGTATAGTCCGAATGGGTAGTAAGACGTAGTGCTAATAATAATAATAATAATAATAATAATAATAATAATAATAATAATAATAATAACAATAACAATAATAATAATAATAATAATAGCAAGTTTTTTTAAGGAAGTAAAGAAGACTCGAGCTCTATTTTAGAATGTAGCCTATCATTTAGTCGACTAGCCATTTGACATTCAACTATATAATATCACTTTAATTAAGTGAAACATACCGGTATACGTTTTTTTGACAAGTATATAACATATACATATAACAAGCCTTATTTGATAACTTAAAGCTACTTAATCCACTTTTATGTATTCATAAGTCAAACCATCTGAATTTCAGCTGTCAATTTTTTATATATTCTATAAGTACGCCTACCTATAAAATAACATTAGTAAAATAATGAAACGTTATCAATTTGAACGGAAAAAGTAATTGTTTTTAAAAAGGTACTCTTCATGAAAGTTGGACATTATCTTATTTTGTTTTTCTGACAGTATCTTTAAACGGATTATTTTTAAATGTGTATTAACAAAAATATTAGCTTAGTGGCCTATAGTACGTAAGCTTTCATGTTTTTGTTTGGAATTTTTAAGTACCTATAAAATGATGATAAATGCCCATCAATGGGCTTAAAATAGCAAAACCTGCTTCAGTGGTCATATAGTCTAAGGCGTCACTATGGTGTTAGACTAGACTGCCAATGACAGGAATTTTGTGGTTTGAATCTAGGTCAAGTGTACTAAATTTTTTTCCCCCAAAATGATTTTCCACTTTCCTTCCACGCAAATTCAGGTAAACTTTATCTAAATTGAACCTTCTTTAGCCCTAAAATGTTATTGTATTTAATACATTTGGCCGTAACGAGGAAAAATTGAGTTAATACCGAGTTTATATCTTTACACAACGCGCCTTTATGTCCAACTGGGCTCTCCGAATATTTACACGAATAAAAGTTGGAATTAGGAGGATATAATTTAGGGAAAACGTACCTAAATATGCGTGGAGGGAAACTGAAAATCAATTTAGGAAAAATAAAAAAATCTTGGTACTGTTGGCTGGGGCAAGAACTTAGATCTTTCAGTCATCGGCGGACTAGACGAGGTTCCACATGACCACCGACACGATTAAGCTATTCTTTTGTTTTTTCTTCAACTATTTGAAATATTTAACGTGCAATTTCTAAACCAACTGATTATATCAGCACACGACTTATAATCTAACCTAAATATAGAACAGACACAACATACAGCCCCCGTCCGTTAACTCATCAGTCATCACTATACAAGATGAAATCTTACATTTTCACCAATTATTCATTTTTCGGTCATCCTGGGAATCGATCCAGGAACCTTAGCTCAGTAGACAAACTACCGACTGAGATAAGGTGTCGAATATTAAGTCATTGCTGATACCTAGTAAACCATTACCTTTTAAACTAATCTACTGGCTTGTTTCGATATTACTCCGAGCTGTTAAGTAGGTTACACACTATCTGTTGTAGCCTCATGCAAATGCCGCAACAACATAGTTATAGTCTAGTTGCTATGATAGTCCAATACATGATTATGTTCTGGTTCCCAGCCGTGGAGATGAGAGCAACTTAACGGTTTGGTCCAAACCTGGCCAGAATTACCCCCCCCCCTCCCCCCCAGCAGTACTCACCGTGACTTGAACATCAATTGGATAAAACCGCTACTGTCACTGTCCTACTACGGTACAATTACTTATATTGTGATAGTAATAGTCATATTATTATTGAAGATTAAAGTATTGGAAGATTTTAAGGACTTACCCCTGATTAATTATTTTTCACTTTTGTCTATTCGGTTCACCTATAGCTCAATCAAATATTTTATATTTACAAGGGACATATATAGTTTTTTTTAATTGCATACACATAGCATTGAATTACCTGTCTTTACAGTGTGTAGCAATTCTCCTGAACGATTTATAATAGCTAATTAGATAATCTTGGTTGGGTTGAATATTAAGCCACATTGTATCTAAGTTAGGAAGTGAAAAGCTCAAACTGACCGATATTTTCTTTCTTTGACTCTTTGAGTTGTACGACTATTTCTACGTGTCCTTGTCATCTATATAATTAGCGAATTAGTTTATCTTTACTTTTTTGACAGTTACATGCAAAGCCGTAGCCAGCCAATAATTTCGGTGGGGGGGGGGCGAGGGGGCGTTTGGCGGGCATATCCCCTAACTGCCAGAGGGTAGGAACAATTCTAAATATTAAACACCCCCTGAAGCTATCTGAAGTGTTTTTTTATGGTAACATAGCCCCCTAATTTGTACTTGTATCTTAATTTTGATATTGCTTGAACCATGAATGAAGCCATATATATAAATATATATATATATACATAGTTCATACAATATATATA
>CABFVZ010000239.1:225007-251849 GCA_902151445.1 Timema monikensis | reverse complement strand
CCCCCCCCCCCCTACCTAGCTACGGCCTCGGTTACATCTCAAGATAATGAATAAAGTGTTAACAACTTTTTATTTTTCGAAGCACCTCCTTCCTCTTAACTTTCCCAGCATTATTATGAACCAACACTTAGGTTTATCTTTTAATTTTCTTGAAAATTAAAGACATAGATACGGTATCTTGAAACTAGTTCTTTTTCAATATTAAATGTTGAATACATTTAAAAGTCATCTATATATTCAAACAAAATTGAGATGTTTATTTCCTTCAAATATGCTAGACGTTTACTGACTACATTTGTTAGGTTTTTTTTTATTCCTGGGACTAAAAATATATAGGAAAAAAAACCCATCACAACCAGACAGCAGTTGTACAACCAATCTAGAATCATATTATTGTACACGACGATGAAATTACACACGGAATATCATCTATTTTAGCAAACACAATCATAGGAAACATAAAATAAATGAAAAAGAGCAATCGCATATATTTGCTCAATTCTCATACGGATTGAACCTCATTAGGCCGGGGGCTTTGGGACCAGATTAGTACCGGACCACAGAACTCTAGTCCTAAGAACTTTCTATATACTACTTATGCCTATCCCTAGGTTTGCCATATCGCTCTACATATATACTTCTATGTTACAAAGTAGAATGAAGATTAAAACAGTCAATAGTACACCATTTTCCCCAGAGTTATCTTTCCAGAATACAAGCAAAAACAAGAATAAATATCCAAAAATCTCAGCCGTAGACGTAAACAAATTTGGTGTTTTTCTACTGCTAATAGCATCGCCGTGGTTGCCGTCCCTCAAACTAGTGGCGGAAGATTCAAAACATGCCGGGCCACAAAATGCTGGACTAAAAGAGTTTCAACGTGTATATTCTACTATAGTTTGTAGCAAAATGTTCACAAATTAGCTATCATCAAACTTCCCCTTATTAAGTTCTCTTCCGAGAAGCAAATATAATTTTTATTACTGTATTAAACACTTTTCATATTGTAACTGCCTGTGCAGTAATTTGGCTTTGTGTGTCAACCTAATGGAATTATGTAATACACATAACAAAAAGCAATATTTTAATGTCAGTAATAAAAAAAACTAATTCATTAACAATCACAATATCAGAATTGTTTAATATTTAGCTCATCACTGATTAATCTTTAATTATAGCACGTGTGAAGATGTAAACTATCTATACTCTGAGGTTTTTCATATACTTAATTGGTCTGATCATATGACAATTATTATTAGGAAACAGACCTCCTCCTAGTGGGTAAATATTATGTATTCACCTGAGCTAGTAATGTCGAATGCTCAGTTTGAATAATGGGTATCATAACATCGGCATGGGTGAAGAATAGAATAATAATAATATTTAGCACCGCGTCTTACTACCCGTTCGGGTTATACGCTTTAAATACTAATTACGTTAATGGATTTAGGAATTGGGAAGGTTGAATTAGAGGAAGTGAACCCGCATTTGCGTGGAGAGGGAGTGGAAAACCATTTAGGAAAAACCACCCCAGTTCACCCGACCAAGATTCGAACCTCGGTCTCCCCGTCCTCAGCAGTCGAGCTCAACACGACTAGCGCGTTAGCCAACTACGCCACCGAGGCGGGTGTGAAGAATAGAGGTAGTACTTGGACCTCCCAGGCAATGGAAAGCGACACACTGACAAAAGTGCCGATTACTGAGATTGCAGTTTTATAATTCAACTTATATGTGATATAAATGATTATTATCACATGCTGTATACTTATTTATGTGCAACCTATGCTTTTTACACCAAAACCCCTTTCCAAATGTCTTCTCAGTCACACCTTAACTTCTTCCCTCACAATCCATCCTGACAAAAATAGGTCATCGGCTAGTTAGGGGGAGGAGTCATATTAAACGCTTTTTCTAGTACAACAACTTTTTTTATCTCAAACCTTATAAGTATCCCGGCAAATCATTAAAAAAAATTAATGTAAATATGAATAGTAATTCTTTTGAATATAATATAAAGTGTATTAGAAAAATCTTGTTACTGCCTTACAGAGGAAAGAACTAGAAAAATTTGATATAAAACTAGACTTCCCCCTTTTCTTCTGTACCTTTAAATTACATTTATAACGTAAGCATTTATAAATTCAGGAGTGACTTTTTTTTTTCACTCCACACTTTTATTTACATATATAAATCCAAGAGATAATTTAAAAATTTAAAGTAGCTTTATTTGACAACAAAAACGTTGGCCTCTACTTTGCGTCATGTTTCAAACTTGACTTGGTCTTTACTTCACAATTTAAAAAGTGGTTTTCACACACCTCTACGCTTTTACAATGATAACTTTGCGTTGTGTCACCCTTTCTTTCTTTCTTTATTTATTTATTTTATGTGAGAGTCCCGTGGGCAACGTGACGTCATAAAACTTTATTTCCAATGAAGACTTCTTCAGCCGTATTCCACATTGGTCAAGATACTCGCGAAACCCATTCCCGCCCCCGCCCCTCTCTCTTCCTAGGTCTACATATGGTTGGTGACCTGGTGGTCTAGGGGTAAGGTGTCGGACTTCTATGCTGACGGTTCGGGGTTCAATCCTCGGTCCCGGCAAAGATTTATCTGATTACCAAACCCTTCCTTCACCTCTGACAAGACATCTTGTGAATTTGGGGAATACCAGGCCACCACCGTGGTTCGGATTCCACGTTAAACTGTAGGTCCTTCATTTCATCTCACAATCACCCTACCATTACACATTAGCGTAAGTGCGTATAACCCGAACGGGTAGTAAGACGCGGTGCTAGTAATAATAATAGTCTACATATGGGTCTATTGTCTGCCAATCTGGTGTTCATCGTGGTTCTCGGCCACTGGGCGTCGTCCAGTAGCGTGACGTCACCAACCACGATGCTTTTCTTTGAGAGCGTTCATCATAGCAGGCCCAAATCATCTCCCAGTTCACGCGAGGTATGGAAATTGAAGGAAAAAGATAGACCTACGATATGCCAGAAATGTTTGCAGTGCATTCATATTTGAATGATAACTATAAATTTTCTGTTGTGAGGATGGGGGACAAAACGACAAAGTTTCTTGTTAATAAAGCTACAGTAAGTCCTTATTAAGACAGAATAAAGATTTGTGCACAGTGCTTATCTGTGTGAAGTAATTCTAAAATTGTCAAAAACGGCCTTTTCGATGCAGTTTTTATTCAAATATAATTTAATATTTCAACATGGGTCATTATTAGGAACTTTTATTAACTCTTTATCTCCATTAATGTTAAATCATAAATAATACAAGTGCAAAAGTGTTCGTGTACATTTACACTTTCAAGCCGACTGTATCACCGAGTTGATTGGTATGTGATGCACGCTCTTAATTTGTCCAATTTCCTGTTGTACCAGTTGTATAGGCTTCTTAATCCCTTCTTGCCTCGTCTTGAACTCGTTCGAAGATTTCCTTCCGAACCCTCCACTTGAAAATGATAAGTTTTTACAGATATCACTTTTTAAAATACGTAGAAAATGGAAGACCTTTAATTATTTCTATTAAAGTTCCATTTTAATTAGTGGACACGCCTTATTATATAGAAAACGCCATGATAATCTCATATAGATTTTTTTTGGACAAATTATCGTTTTATTAACTTTATCCTAAATAGTCCACTTCAAGAATTATATTTTTATATTATATTTTATGGTTGTATGAAACCATAGTAAGGATACATGAACCTAGGGGAGAACTTTATATTTACCACGAAAGCACTATAGTTATTCCAAAAAAGGTTAGAATAACGGTTTCTCGCAGTTCATTGGTTTTAAGAACATATAATTGATCTTGACTATAAACAATTTATTTAAAATGTTGGTATTGTAATATTATATTATTATTTTTATAACAGTATTATACCTTCATGTTTACACTGATAAAGTTCAGCGGTTTACTTTATTGTTATGAAGTTTGATAAATACGAACCCTTTATTTTATGGCCTTCTGTTGGTTGTTTTGGGGAATATTGTTTTACTAGTAAAGTTACACAACATAATTTGTCAGTTAAGTTGGTCTCCGCATTGAGAAGTATGGTTTGGATACTAAAGTTGAGGAGATTTGCTGCATTCGAGAGTTGTAAACTGTGGGTTTTATTCCTCTTTGAATATTTATATTTAAATCCTTGATAAGTCCACTAGTTTTAAATGAATTGTTTACTGTCATAAGTTTGGTATATCACAGATAAATATGTATTTCTGACTACTGTTTCAAAATATTATTTTAGTTAATAATAGTTTGATAAAAATGGTAATTGTTTGTACGCTTAAATTCCTATGAACACTCAAATATCTTTTAAAACCAAATCAGATTTTAGCATGTTACTTCTCCTATAAATAGCCTTTAAGATTAACGCTGTAAAAATATGCGGTCAAAATATTCATCTATATATATATTTGATAAAGAAATAGTTAATTCAACACTATTTTGTTTGATCTTGATTTTAGAGACAGTTTAGTGTATACTTAGTTTGATCAATATTGGTTGAAATAAAATATTTTAAAATATTACCTTAGAAAAAATCGTACCTATTCCAATTTTAAATTCGTAATTTAGTGTTGAGAATTTAAAAAAATTTCAAAGTGGACAAACATTATACTGTATTATTTTTTTAATATTTTAAATTATAAATATCATTAATCAACCTTTTTTATTTAAAAAAAAGTTCTGCATAGTACATACAAAAATAAAAGCAACATTGGTTTACTAAATATATTGTTATTACTGATCTAAATCTTGTAGTATTAATGTATACCTGAACCCTGAGAGATTAATGAAGGCTTGCCTTTAATTGCCATGCTGTAGTGTTTTCCACGTGTTTTAAATTCACAGGGTATTATCAATGACCCACCAGCAGGGATGTTTGAAACAGCCACGCATGACTGCAACATGATTATTCGAGGAATATTCACTCGCGAGCCATTACACACAATTCTCTGAAATAATTAATGACAAAGTTTATTTAGGATAGGTTCATAATACCTCATTATTTTGATATTTCCCTCTATAAATCAAAATAAACTGTACGGAACTCTGCATGGACTTTCTCGCTCTATGGTTTAAAAATGGATATATTTACTCAAAACTCGTAATCTATGTGAAAAGAAATAATATACACTTAGGTAAAATATTTTTTGAGTCTTGGTTTTAAATTTTATGATTTTATTTTTAAAGATTTGATGTTCTCATTTGTATGTTTGGACTAAAAAAAATATCGATATTGGGTCCACAAGGGTCAACACTTTTATAAGATTTTAAAATTTTATTAGTAATCAGTAATTCAGGTAATCGCATTAGTATTAAATTCCTCATGTATAAATTTTGACCAATAAAATATGTAAATATTGACCATTGAGTCTAAAATGGATATTGATCATTGTTATACAAACATTTCTTCTAAAAGTTTAAGGAAAAATAACAAACTTCTTGAAAGACTTACTTATATTTTAATTACCCTATGGAATTAGAGAATTATTGCTTTAAAACTTAGGTAGTATCTATATATAACTAAAGCTCACGAACTTGTTTTAATGTATTTTACAATATCTCAGAAACTGTTTGTTTTATAAAAGTAAATTTGAAATGAAAAGTCTTTTTTAATAGTAATACAATTTTACAATTGATAGGTTATTTAGTATAAATTACCCTAAAAGTCATTTTCATAGGAAAATGAATATAGCCATTTTATTTATAATCTTAATCAACGCCTGGACAAGAATATTAATCAAAATCGTTAGAGACGATTTTGAGAAAAACGATTTTTTCTCTTTTTAATTTTTATTAATTTACTTTTAATTTTTGGGTGACCTGGTGGTCAAGGGGTAAGGTGTCAGACTTCTGTGCTGGTGGCCGGGGTTCAATCCTCGGTCCCAGCACAGATTTATCTGATTTCCAAACCCTTCCTGCACCTCTGACAAGACATCTTGTGAATGTGTGGAATGCCAGGCCACCACCGTGGTTCGGATTCCACGTTAAACTGTAGCTCCTTCATTTCGTCTCACAATCACCCTACCATTACACATTAGCGTAAGTGCGTATAACCCGAACGGGTAGTAAGACGCGGTGCTAATAATAATAATAATAATAATAATATTAATAACAATAACAATAACAATAACAATAATAATAATAATAACAACTAAACCCAATTCAAATATTATCTCTGATTTCAACATTTTCTAACATCTAGATAATTAAGCTTCATCCTTGCCTAAATAATTATAGATCTAAAAAATAAAAACAGGAAGTATTCACTCAAGTGTTTTGTTGTTGCTAGAGTTGAGATGATAATTACTCCAGTGTTGAAAACATCAACAAACACTTCATTCATGATTTCTTAAATTAACATGATTTCAAAGTAGCCTACTCGCTTACACTTCTGTAGAATTCTACACTTCAATTTCCCTCAATTAAAGCCTTAAATATATCATAGAGAAAGAAAGCAAATTAAAGCAAGTCTGATGTATCTTTGCAGTTTAATATGTTAAATTAGAGAGAAACTGTCTTCTATTTACTGTATTATTTTTAACCTCAAAATTAGAATTTATATTTATTACACAAAGTTTTCTTCTGGGATATATTTCTTTAATTACATCAAAGTAATTGCGAGGGATAATGAGGCTAGAATTAAGATGAATGTTTTTACGTTTTTATGAGGACAGAGGAAAATCATGTTTATATTATTTATTTACAAAATCTTTGAGATTAGATGGCCATAAGTTTACATGTAACATTCTATCCACGGACCACAGGACTGAGAACACTATTTTTTTAAAGTAAATAAGGAATTCGCATAAATTACAAAATCATTTGTTACTGAATCAATTTAAAGACACAGTTTCCGATATCCTCCTTGAATACCCTAAGATCTCGCTGGTACAATAAAAAGCCTGCAGAGATAAATTATTAAGGCAGTTAAAGGGAGTTCTATGCAATACAATTCACAAATTGGCGCAGAAATGAAAAAAAAATTATTAAAGGAACGTGTAACCTTAGTTAAGAGAAAAAAAAACGGATTGGGAGACAAAAAATATTACATGTGTTTTTAAGTTGATAATATTGATTAACACTTGGAAGAGCTCAATTCTGATTAGCTAGTTCTAAATAGCAATGTGCTCATTATATAAACTTACACAATAGGATAATATGATATTTCAATCCATATAACTAGTGATTGGTTATGAAAAGAAAAAAAAACTATTCTCAAATAAATTAATTTGAATTTAGAGCATATTAATTCCCGATCCAAAAATTTAGGAAGTAAATGTTTTCAATACCTCATTAAATATGACGTAAGAAATAACGAATTACGAAGCATCAACTTCCTTCAAGCGAGTTAGATCAAATTAAGTTAGAGTACTAATTTATTAGTATTTTCGTTAAGTGAAGGCAAGTGACGTATCAATGATCAAATTTCATTAATTACAAATATGATACACCTACCAATTGCATATTTTAATGAGTTCTTGTAAAAAATGTTTTCTTATAAATCTTTAGTTAAGTAGGTCACGGTTAATTCACAAATGGGTCCACTGAGGATTATTACATTATATAATACTTTAATATTTTCATTAAATGCGGCATTTATAAATACTAATTACTCTACTTTATATTGTGCTCTACGGTTTGATAGCTGCTGAAACTTTTAAAAGGGATTGTGTGTTTAATTTGTATTCGGCATACATTATTAATTTTTATCCAATGATATGCAAATAAACGGTTTATACTTGTTTATATTTTTTATATATTATTTAGCACCACGTATTACTACCCGTTTGGGTTATACGCTTTAAGTACTAATTACGCTAATGGATTAGGAATTGGGAAGGTTGAATTAGAGGAAGTGAGCCCGCATTTGCGTGTAGGGAGAGTGGAAAACCAGTTAGGATAAACCACCTCCAGTTCACCCAACCGAAATTCGAACCTCGCTCTCCCCATCCTCTGCAGTTGAGCTCATCACGACTAGCGCGTTAGCCAACTACGTCACCGAGGCGGGTTGTTTATATTTGATACTATCAAAACTAGGTGCTTAAAATACTTTTCTAGAATAATATTTTTACTCTTAACAAAGGAAATATATCCTAGTTTGAGCTCACATCAATTTAATGTTACTTGACCTTAATTAACTGAACAAAGCTTCACCAGAAATGATTGTAGTTTAAACAAATGTTATTTCATCTAATACAGGGATCTCTAAACTACGGTCTACGGGCCACATCTGACCCGCTACAAGAATATATCCAGCCCGTTCTATGATTTTATCAAAAAACTAATTAATTATTTCTCTTCGTATTTATTAACCACACAGTTTATTTGTCATGTCCAGTTTCTGTCCGCACGCGTGTTTCTCCCCATGACACCAAGCCAGAGTGCTGTCTGAACTGCAAACCCTCATTTTCAGTCGCTGGTGCCATTCCTTATACCGACAACAGAACGGCTTGACTGTGACGAATTTTAGGTGGTTCCAAGTCTCCCGGCAGAGAGTTATCAAAGGAAAGTTCCGAAATATGTAACCTAATTTAAAAAAGTAATTATATTGACTAATTATTATATTATTATATATAAATTAATTCTTTTCTCACAGAGAATAATCAACGTCAATCACTTTTATCAAACACTGATTGGCCTTGGAAAGTGGATTTTTTTATAGACGTGACTGGCCATATGACTAATCTAAATTTGCATGTTGAAACGAATTTGATTTATTCAGGGAAAATTCAGGGCACAAATAATGCTTCTTGAAGAACAGATGAACGTTACTTTGGCTCTCAAAATTGTGTAAAATATATTATGTGGCCCACATTGCAAAAAGTTTGGAGACCCCTGATCTAATACTTCAAAACAAATGAACATAACATTTCTTTTTAAAAAGGCATCGTTTAAATTTTCTTGAATATTTTGTTATCTCTTGTAGAGAAGGATATTTTAGATAGCCCTTGATAATTTTTAATTATAAAAATTTACATTTTTACTAACTCACTCTAATTAATTTGTGCCCAAAGTAGTTTTTTTGAACGATTTATTGTGCTAAGTTTCTTACTTCCAGATGACCTGGCAGGAAAATGGTTGATTTTTAAAAATAAGATTGATTAATATACTATTTCTGAGGAAAGCCAAAACAATACTATTGAATATGCAAAGAAAAAAAATGTTTACACCCACTATTGTTGGTTTTTTCAGGATACCATTTTGTTTATTGTTACATTTTTATTCAAATAATATTAGAAAATATATTGATAAAATATTAAGTGGCAAGTGAAATATAGAACACAGAACTTACCTATTTTAATAATGCACCGTTGACCTACCTAGACAAACTCACATCTTTTATCTGCTGACATACAAAAATGATTCTCTCTTGATCCACATTACTTGAAGCACTTCTTCGTATCGGAAAACAAGATTATCCAACTTCAATCCGTGAACACATATTTTGATACGTGTTAACAACGCCAAGAGAAAGAGAGGTTGAGGGAAGATAAACACTTGTTTTATTCACGCCGCCACAACTTGAATTGTGGAAAGAGGATTTTACCAGTCCGGAAGAATAAACATAGACTTTTCATGTCGAGGGTGACTGGAGGAATATTGGATTATCGTGCTCTGAAAATCCAAAGAGTCGGGAACCAATGCAATTTAATCTCACTCAAAGTAGGGGATGAAGGGAATGCGCGTTTAGGGAAGTGTCTTTCAAGTTTTTATAGCAAACCTTTTTTTTTTTGTAAAAATAAATAAAATATCCTCCAGTAGAAACATATAGTTTAATTTTCTTCACATGGTGATATGACTAGCTCTTAAATATGTTAAGGCTGTTCTAAAATTTAATAAAAACTTTTTCTTTTCATTTAAAATATTTCTCATCTAATGCCGTTATGCTCGTGACTCATGACATATGTTCAACAACTTTTGATATCGCTGTACGAAGAAAATTAAAATCTTTGTTTCTACTGGAGAGATATTTTATTTATTTTATCCAAAATGACTATAAAAACTGCAAAAATACTGCCTTTAAATAATATTCCCTACACTCCCATTTTAAAATTCTTTAATTGCATGATAAAGCATTTTAATTCAGGATAACCTTATTTATTTCCCATGTATATGTTCAGTAAAAAAAACACTACTGTTTTGCCGTCACCTGGAATTACATAGATCTACAAGTAAAATATTTCCAAGTTCAATAAGTTTTTTTCTAAACTAAAGATTACAATTAATAAAATCAATTGTTTTGGTAATTTTAATTTAATACCTTTTAATTAATTGAAATAATATTTCAATACAAATAAGTTCAATCATGTTTCCATGATACCACTTGATTTGGAGCGGATAGTATTTAAAAGTAATGTTTTTTGTACCCCATCTATGTACACACACACCCGCCTCGGTGGCGTAGTTGGCTAACGCGCTTGTCGCTTTAATCTCGACTGCTTTGGACGGGGAGATAGAGGTTCGAATCTCGGTCGGGTCAACTCATGGTTTTTCTTTAAATGGTTTTCCACTCTCCCTCCACGCAAATGCAGGTTCACTTCCTCTAACTCAACCTTCCCAATTCCTAATCCATTAGCGTAATTAGTACTCAAAGCGTATAACCCAAACGGGTAGTAAGACGCGGTGCTAAATATTATATTATTATTATTATTATATACACACACATACACGCAAGCACGCACACACTCTTACACAAAGCCTCTCTCTCTGGCACACAAATACATTCTCACTCTTTCACACAATCTATTTTTCCACACACACTTTATCTCTCACACACGCTTTCACAAACAGTATATTTCATCCATACTCTCACATTCTCTCATACACACTCTCCCTCACACTCTCATCTACACTCTCACACCCACACACACTCTCACATTCACTCTAATCCACACAATATTTCCTAAAACCACTCTCTGTTTCTCTCAAAAACTTTCTAATACTCTCTCTTTCTCTCTGAGTCTTTCCCTCACACTATCTCAAACTTTGTCTCTCACACACACTCTATCCCTTTCACATATTCTTTCTCACTCTTTCACACTCACTTTTTTTACTAGCAATCTCACGCATACACACACATATACACACAAACACACACACACACACACACTGATACAATCTTACATTTTCTTAAACTATCACTCTCTTTCTTTCTCTCTATTTACATCTTTTCCTTCTGTATGGGCAGTAGTTCATCTGTGCAATCATTCTTTGCTTGCATCACCATGGGAAACATGATGTGTATAGTTATCTATCGGTAAATAAAATGTTTCTCTTTGGTTAACAATAATAACTCAATTATTACTTGAGTGGTTTGGTACAACAAATATATAGCGAGTTGGGATAGGGGTCGTTTTAAAGTTCTCATTGTGACACCCAGGGAGAAAATACACGTTTGTATTCAAATTATACACTGAAAGATAAAAAAAAATCCATGGCAAGTTGATAGCCTTTAATGAGTAAACTTTTAATTAAAAAGTCGAGTGAGGTCTTATTATATAGATCTTTTCTCGATAAAAAGCTTAGAATACATTTTAGTGTAAGAATACACAGCCATCGCTGCAATGATCCACTAGTATATAATGTATATGTTTCACAAAGTATTTTGTGCCTAACATTATATTTAGCGCAAGAAAATGTATGTCGTTTTAGTTCACAAAAACAGTGCAGAGGTATATTGATTTTTTAATCTAAGACTTTCAATGATATTTTTTATTTAAAAATCGTACTAATTTTGTTAAAAGAATTATTTAAAAAAACATTTCACAGTGAAATACAAAATATTTTTAATATAAGACAAGTATAGAAAGTGTAAACATAATGCTCAATTATTTATTTATTGCTATCCATCCGGATTGTACGTGTATTTACACTAATGAGGTAGGGATGAGAATGGTATAAGTTAGAGGAAGTGTTCCATTGATTATTGTGAAGGGAGAGTGAGAAATAATTTAGGTAAAAACATCTTAGTACACCAGACTGCGATTAAATCCCCAATTAATGCCAAATTAAATGATAATATTTCTTTTATATTTTCAGATATTGCATATGTATCCATTCAAAAGCCTATCTTGCATTTTCTAAATTTCACTTTGTATAAATATACACGCACACTTATTCAGATATAGACATTATTTGTCTCAAATATAGAAATTCTATCGTAATAAGATAATTCGTGTTTTTAAAAATAGTATATTTTACGATTTTCATGCTATTTTAGTAGATTTATTTATTTTACTATTATGATGGCTGATTTAAAACTATACTGGGAGTCACGTTTGATCATGGAACAAGGAATTAAGCTCAGCACAAACTGTGTGTATTTATCTAAACACACGTTTTAAATAAAAATACTTTGAACATTTATTATAATAATTACACATTAAACGCATTTCTGAATATTTAGAAACATTCTCTAAGGGAACCAAACAAAATCTCAAATGGTGTATAGTTTAAACATATCTTAAAAAAGTATAAGTTAAATCAAGTTTAGAACCATTTTAGCCTTTTAAAATGACTGTATTAGTGAGCCTTATAGATGTAACCAAATTATGATAGTTAGCAGCAGTAAGGCCCTTGACATCAAAATAATGTTGATATATTATTCATATCATGTTTGTAATTCAGGAATGGTGTTAATTTTAATTTTCAACCATGCGATTTTGTTTTTAGAGACGAATAAATGTTAACGCCACAAAATTATTTTGGTAAAGTTAGCCATGGCTAACCTGACGAACGTAGTTATAATCTACTACTAAAATAAGATATGTTAAAAAATATGCGGCACAGTAAGTTTTTATTAAAACAAAATATATTTAGTATATTAACAAAATTTTGTCTTAAAAACGCCTCGGACAAAATATATACTGTGGCAAGGATACATAAAAAAAGATGAACTTTGTTTCGTCAGAGAGTGACAAAATAGTTCCTTTAACGCCATAAACGACCAACACGCCTATGTGATTTTGAACATAAAAGAATAGATATAATATATAAATATTAAAAACTTCTTAAAGAAAATATATGATAAGTTTAACTAGTAAAGTTGCAATGAGCTTACAAGTCAATGTATAATACAACAGGTGTAACTGCACAAAATAGTTCCGGTCCCACGAAATAAATTGACAGTATAAAATGATAAACAAAACCATAGGAAATATAAACTTCCATACTTGTTCTGGACAATGACCTTAACTAAATTGACATATAAAGACTTATACACAATTGAAAATAAATGGAGATAGAAGGCTCCATTATTTACCCAAAAAGTAATAATATTAAAGTCAGAAATGAATTTTGAATAAGATTTAAGATAACTTATTATTACTATTAGCACTGCGTTTTAATACCTGTTCAGGTTATACGCACTTACGCTAATGTGTAATGGTAGGGTGATTGTTAGATGAAATGGAGGACCTACGGTTTAAAGTGGAATCTGAACCACGGCGGAGGCCTGGCATTCCACACATTCACAAGCTGTGATTAATACAAGTCTTGTCAGAGGTGAAGGAAGGGTTTGATAATCAGATAAATCTGTGCCGGGACCGAGGATTGAACCCCAGGCCCCCAGTACAGAAGTCCAACACATTACCCCTAGACCACCAGGTCACATTTAAGATAAAGAAATAACTTAAGTTTTTTTTAAACAATTAAAGTAACTTTGAATATAGTAAGAGCTATAGCAGAGATTTTTGCAACCCTCTGCCGCCCAGACAGCGTGTGTCTAGGGATATCTACTTACCAATTCTTATATCACATTAGAAAGTAAAAATACATCACTTTGAGAATGTGCAGTCAAACGTAATAAGGAATAATGAGGATAGGATGTTGGAAAACATCTCTGAATATGTCGAGTAAGGTACACTAAGAAAACAGGAGGGGATGGAGATTTAAAAAAAAGTACAGTTGAAGTACATACAGTCTGTTCTTGTTTACAATGGCGTCAACACGCTCTCTTCAAGCATGGCAGTCAGCTTGTGAATGTGGCACCAGCTTGGTAAGTCAAACTTTTGTTGTAGCTATCTAGAAAATGCTACGTTAGTAAACTCTAAAATTCCCTTAAATAATATCAAATGAATCAACTATACTTTAAATAAAATATTTAAATTATATTTATACAAATATAATTATGTGTGTGTGTGTGTGAAGGAAAGTATTTGCCAAACAAAGAAAGATATGATTACTAATATAATTACCACACCAACTGATTTATTTTTTTAGCACCGTGTCTGACAACCCGTTCAGGTTATACTCTTAAGTACTAACTACACTAATGGATTAGCAATTGGGAAGGTTGAATTTAAACGAAGTGAACCCGCATTTGCGTGGAGGGAGATTGGAAAACCATTTAGAAAAAACCCACCTCCAGTTCATCTGACCAAGATTCGAACCTCGATCTCCCCATCCTCGGTGATCTAACTCAACACGACTGGCACGTTAGATAACTACACCACCGAGGAGTGCTACCAACTGAATTAAAGGTAAGTAAATTAAAAATGTATACTTGATATGAAAGAAGAACATTCTGGGTGTTGAAGGAGTCAGAGGTCTAAGTTCACTGACAAAAGGAATTCACCTGTTGCGAGACAGAACATCCACTAGTAAAAATTTTTATAAAAAAATGACAAAAAAGATTAAAAATAGAGATAATGATTATAATTATGATACTGATGTTGATAATGAGGATAATGATAATGATAATGATAATAAATAATAAACTTAAAATTGTAATATTTTATCAAGCGTTCACAAGTTAAAACAAAAAAATTCCTTTCCGTGTTCAAGTTTTGCTTCTATCTGCCAAGTGCGCCCTAAGAATCCCAACATCCTACTTTCTACTCAGCCAAGAAGAAAGCACGTCTAGCACGGAAATGACCTAATAAAACCCTCCTTCAATTCATATTATCTTCTCGGATTTCCCTACGCTCTTCTGGAAAACACGTTTATTATCCTTGTCTAGTTTAAATCCTTATAAGTTGGGAGCTACGAAAATTTGAGAACAATTTCATCTCGGCCAATTGGCTTTGAGCCACTATGATCTTAATTACAGAGTACACCAATGGCCGGTCCTCATGTCTATTTACAACGAATAAACTAGAATGTTTGTAATCATTTCTGATGAAAAACCCAAATTTATAAGCCCAGAAAATTAGTCTTTGTTTTTATCAAACCTTTTTTTACTTTGTTTTGAATAGACATAATTATTTAATTAGATTCTCTTTCTTGATAAAAAAATAAGTACTTTTTTTTCATTCACTTAAGGTATTTAACGTGTACTTTCTGAAACTACTGATTATATCAGCACACAAATTATGGACTAATTTATATCTAGAACAGACACAACATCCAGCCCCCTACTGATAGTTTATCTCTGTAAAAGGGAAAATACACACAATTCGTAAATAATACATTTTTTGGACCATGCCTGGAATCAAAATTGACACCCTTAGGTAAGTCGACAGACATGCTACTAACTGAGCTAAGATGTCAAACTTATTTTACTCAAAGCAAAAAACATACTATTCCAACAGAAAAGAGTTTTGGGTTGTTAAGTTTGTCACATCGCATTTGATTTTATTAAAATAAATATCAGATCATCAGCTGTTTCAAATAATAAAATAAACGGTTAATTTTGTAATGCACACAATATAATAAGTTGATTTTAATTGAAGGCTTTAAAGCCCTAAAAATATTTTTTAAAAGAAGGGATATATTTTAATTGACATAAAAAATATAAATTGCTTCATAATAATTACATTTTGGTAACGTTTTAAGTTTTTTTCCTCGCAGTGTTTACTGTTCGTTGCTCTATATATATTTATCTTATTAGCTATTACCGTAAATATATTTATCAATTTTTCATCTTTTCTAATAACTACTTCTCTTGTTTTTGACAATGCATGGTTTTTATTAGATAGATTAAACCTTAATAATTATGATGTACTTGTTTATCACATCACATCATGGAAGGGATAAGTTTTAAACAATAATAATGTTATCCTTTATGTTTGTTTTGTTTAGTATTTCATCATATCTTCAACTTTATCTATGTCTTAAACATAAACATTTATCAGAGGAAACTTTTTAAGTGAAACATGTATTTAGTTTAGTTTGGTAAGTAATTAATTTAATATCGTATTTTTTCCAAACATATGAAATTATTTTATCTAGATTTTGATTAAAAACAAGTAAAAGTTTTAGTTGGATACTTAAAAAACACAATATAAATAATGGTTTGCCAAATAAAATACATTTTACTTGCCAAGTTACGACTAACATGGTCGATTTTTTTATTCACATGGATGAACTTTCTAATAGCAATATTACCCGCTTTGGTGGCCGCATGTTCTAAAGTGCTACTCTCGTAATAGATTAGACTGTCGATAATGCAGAGATTGGTTAGGAGAGGGGTATAAATCCCGGGTGAGTGTACTGAGAGTATGTTTATTCTAAACGTTTTCCCACTTTCTCCCCGCTAATGGGGATACATTCCCTTTAAATTCAACATTCCTCATCCCAAACCTATTAAAGTAAATGAATACCATAAGCATATAACCCAAATAGATAATAGGACGTGCTTGAATTTTTTTATATATACATTATTCTTATGGTATGAGCGGTGGAATCATTATAAATGATTTGTGTGTTTCTGTATTATTTTAATCTAAGCTTATAAATTAATCAAAAATCAACTACCTAGCAAATGATCTGTAATTTTGTAATTTATATTTGAGAAATATTTATTACTACAATTTATTCGAAATGCATGATTCCTAAACCCCTGAGGGGATAATGGAGGAGTGATTGTAATAATCACTGTCGGTTTTCCATCATCTCTCCAAGAATGTTCCCATCAATTTCGTCTAAACTGCCCCTTTCATCTAAACTTCTGTAAATAAACAACCCTTTTCATAGCCAGAACCTTATCTGACACATACAAAATATACTAGATCTACTTTCACTCATTCATACGTCAAGTCACGTGATACGAAGCTGTAACTTTTAATATATATTTATTTATATTTATAAAGCCAGGATCTATATTCGTTTAAACCATATTAAGTATGTATTTTATATGTTTTTAAAAATTAAGATGTGCTTATTTTTTATTTTATAATCCAATAAATACATTTAGCCATAAATTATTAAACAACTAAAGATACAAGATATTCAAATAAATTACAATTTGATCGCGAGGCTCTACAACAACAACTCCAGAAATTCTGGTGAAAAAAAATCTAATCAGGTTATTTAAAGTTCGATAAGAAAAGGAAGGTGACCTGGTGGTCTAGGGGTAAGGTGTCGTACTTCTGTGCTTGGTGGTCCGATGTTCAATCCTCGGTCCCAGCACAAATTTATCTGATTGCCAAACCCTTCCTTCACCTCCGACAAGGAGTGTATTAATCACAACTTGTGAATGTGGGGAATACCAGGCCTCCACCGTGGTTCGGATCCCACGTTAAACTGTAGATCCTCTATTTCAACTCAGAACCAACCTACCATTACACATTAGCGTAAGTGCGTATAACCCCAACGGGCAGTAAGATGATGTGCTAATAATAATAATAATAATAATAATAATAATAATAATAATAATAATAATAATAATAATAATAAAAGGAAGTATTTAGAGTATCCTCTAGCCTCGTCCTGCCCAGTAAACTTGACTAGATTTAATCCATTTGTAGTGGTTTTAAGTAATGAGGTGGAAGCCTATTTTGACATAAGTTTTTTTTTTCTTTTACGCCTAAATTAGCCTGTAAAATAGATGTAACTTATAATAATGCTCTGCAGGAAAATGTGTGCTTTCAAAAATATAAATAAAATGATAAAATTTGTAATAAAAATGTCAAAATAACTATTTCTGGTTCATACAATAAATATGTGATTATTAGATAGAAATTTAAAAAATTAATAAAATAGATGATTAATAAAAAAGAATGTAAAAGAAACAGAAATAACATAATTCATTGAGAGGCAGTCATGGGAAAATATGTCTTGCTGCTTGAATATATTTGCTTAACGTTTAGTCCACGTGCACACTAACGTACGAGTTAAAATTTCGACTACACGTAACGTAAGCTATCGAGTATAGTTTATTATTTATGGGGAGGTGGTGGGGGTGGGTGGGATGCTAATGCTCTGAATCCTGGCCATTATACATTCGCTTACCTCTGCTCTCCTGGCGTATGGAGGAATTTATTTCTGAGGTGGGGATAGCATTAAGGTGAATTCCAGTATCCCGAGTTGGAATAAGAAATAGTTGTAGTAGTAGTAGTAGTAGTAGTAGTAGTAGTAGTAGTAGTAGTAATTATCAAAATTTGAAATTTCAGTTTATGTAAATTACCCTTAAAGTCATTAGTATGGAAAAACAAGAACTGCCATTTTGTTTGTCATGATAAACAATGCCTAGATACAAAATATAATCAAAATCGTTAGAAAAGATTTTGTTAAGATCAATGTTTTTCCCCTTAATTTTAAGGTTGATATTTAATTCAAAAATCTCCTCAGGGGGAACCTATAAAAACTCTAGGTACTAAAGTAATAGGAAAACTGTTTACTTTCAAATTTTAATTATAATTTGAAGAAGAGTTTTGAAATCATACTACTTTTGATGAGTTTTAAAAAGTTATCTCAAAAGTTTGATTAAAAGGAAACACGAATAGATACGTTTTGTTTAGTTTTATTTATATTGTGATCTTAACAAATTTTACATATTTGTCATGAGTATCACGACATTTGACCAACAACTCTAAGTAAAGCAATGCTCATAACATATGTTAAAAACCAGTTGAGACCCTATATAATTCATAGAACTAATCTAAATATAAGCTGTTGAAGCAGTATTTTATTTATTATATCCGATAAACTGAAAAAAGCGAATATTATCTCACATTATCTTTTAACCCATCTTAAAAATTTATTTAAATTATGGCAATTTTTATGGATTTATTTCACTTATAATTTATAATGCTGTCCTCATATTATAGTATAATGTATAATGCTGTCCTCATCATTATGGTATAATTTATAATGCTGTACTCATATTTATGGTATAATTTATAACGCTGTACTCATATTTATGGTATAATTTATAACGCTGTCCTCATATGTATGGTATAATTTATAATACTGTTCTCATATTTATGGTATTATTTATAACGCTGTCCTCATATTTATGGTATAATTTATAATGCTGTCCTCATATTTATGGTATAATTTATAATGCTGTCCTCATATTTATGGTATAATTTATAATGCTGTCCTCATATTTATGGTATCATTTATAATGAATGCTGTCCTCATAATTATGGTATAATTTATAATGCTGTCCTCATATTTACGGTATAATTTATAATGCTGTCCTCATATTTACGGTATAATTTATAATGCTGTCCTCATATTTACGGTATAATTTATAATGCTCTTCTCATATTTATGGTATAATTTATAATGCTGTCCTCATTTATGGTATGATTTATAATGCTGTCCTCATATTTATAGTATAATTTATAAGGTATATAAAATAATTTGTGCGAAGGAAAAAGGTTACACCATTTAAGAAAATACCCGACATTTATACAAACAATTTGGATTCAAACCCCGATATTCCACTCACTATCAATCACATTTGTTATGTGAATGACACCTTGGGCCAAACGGACACTAATGAGCATTATCTATTTTTGTAATTTAGAATTTACTGTGATGTTAAAACATATTAGGAAAAATAATAAAAATATAATATTACGTTATAGCACTGTTCCAAACTTTTACAACTCACGGGCCACATATTGGATTGCGAATAAAAAAAAAGTTAAGATACTGTTAAAAGGCAAATAACAATTTAAAAAAAAATGTTAAACGTGTACAAGTACAATGTAAAACAGTAGTATATAGTTAGTGGAATAATTAAGACGGTTTTTGCGCCACAAGTTTTTCAATAATGCAGACTGGGGTTACAACTTTTACAATTATTTATTTTTAAAACACTGTAGATTTTGCCGTATCACAAGAAAATAGGGTATGGGTTGGACCACACTATTATAGCTCTTAAAAAGTCCATATTAATATTCATATTGAGTTTCTGATCAAAATTTTCATTATGCCCATAAGTACTCAAGTAAAGGAATTAATTCATTAAATATAAAATAGTAAAATATTTATTTTTCAGTTGAAAAAGCCCAATTTATTATTTAATATTCTTACTTCGTAGACCCAGGTTAATTATTTCAATAGGAAAATAAACATTACTATGTTGGTTTTATAGTTACATGAATTAATATAAAGAATAGTAAATATAAACACTATAGCTATTATTTAATTTAGTTTTAATTTTGACTATAAATTTTGGAAAACAATATGATTTAATAAAGAGATATTACAGATAAAACACTTTGAAAATTATGTAAAATCTAAGCTGATTTAAATCTTGGAGATTTAATAAATTGCATTTGTAAAGCAGTATAACATTTTAATGATCTGGTTTTGTAAAAATATAATAAAAAATAACTTTCCCAACAGTTTTCAATAGAAAAGGTATCTGATATATCATATTAATGTTTGTAATAACCATGAAGCTATTTAGTTGTCCCAAGAAGGACGGGTTGAGTCGGAAATATAATTTTTCATCCTTGACTAAGATAAATATCTGGCTCGGACCCAAAGTCCTCTTGTAAGCTGGGTTTTGTTGTGTAGGTTGAACATTGATTAAATACAAGAGGGATTGACTCAATGTAGGATATTCGTCAAACCTTTGGGTTTGGGTCAGTAACATTTTCAAACTTACAGAGTTTATCAAGCTTAACTCGATGTATACATCTGGCTGGTACGTTATAGAACTTTGTAATAAAAAACTGTGAGGTTTTTTTCAAAAAGGATATATTTTGGATCTCGTCCTCATAACTAAGTGGATAGAAATATCGACAAGATTAAATACACACCCTCACATACGCACGCACACACACATTCAATATGACAACATTGTAAGAACACCTAAAAAACAATCAAAATAACTTTTAAAAGAAAAATTTTTCGTATAAAACTCTCCCAGGTAAAAGGAAGGGCTCAGAATTACCTAGCTAAAAAAGAGCTTACATGACATGATCGGATAAAAAATATAGCTTTCACTAGATCTTTTATAGTCAACATTTTTTGTAAAAGGAAGTGTTTGGACTTATTCACAGTAACAAGTTCACATGAACGATCAGATAAAAAAATAGAAACTTTAAATGATGTCTCCTTCACTTCAATACTACAAAATCGCAAGAGACACCACACAATCAATCAAAATAACTCTTAAATCGATTTTTCATATAAATCTCCTTCAAGTAAGAGGAATGACACGGAATTATTTTCTTAAAGAGATATCACATGACATGATCAGATAAAAAAATATAGGAGTCCATAGTTAACACATAGGATATATATTTATATGTCATATATATGTACTAGTATATAATGAATTTTGACTATAGAAGAGCCAGTGCTAAATGTTTTATCCAAGCCTGTCATGTGAACTCTCTAAAAGTAGATAATTCCAAGCCCTTCCTTTTACAAAGGTGATTTTTTTAAAAAGAAAAATCAATATTTTTTAGTTATTTTGATTGTTTTTTAGAGGTGTCTGGAAATTTCGCAGTAGTGAAGTTTCAAATACACCATACATTTTCTATTCTTTATCTGAGCTGACCATTGTATGTCTAAATTTCTTTTTGGATTAAATATAATCTTTTATATTACGACTTCAAATTAGCTCGGAAAAACCTTTAATATGTTTAATCCATTTTAACTTGCAAAATATTTAATATGCTCTTTGAATCTGGAAGACATTACACATTTATAAGGCCATCTTATTTTTATATATTATAATATATTTGGAATTTAAAGTCCTTTTGACTTATGCAATACTTAAGTGTTTTCCAAACATGACTCCCTGTAGACTTGGGAACTCTGCGAAAATGTTTGACTGTTAGAGTCATTCTGACTTCTAATGTAAATATTATGTTAAATGTTCACTAATGGGGAATTTGTATAAAAAAACTGTTGGCATGGAAGATTTATAATACGTAAATCGTGGGATTTGTTAAAAAATGAGAAGTTATATGATTGTGACGTTTATATTTAAAGTCCTTAGGCTTGTGAATCATTTAATATCGTCAAATATTGATATCCTTCAGATTGTGAATATATGTGAAAGGTTTAATGGTGGGTGTCCCTTTGACTCTTATAATACTGAATTGGTTCAAATCGTTAAGTTACTTTTTGACTTGGGCAATGTTTTTGATATACATGCATTTAACGATTGAAGCCCTTGTTGATTTGTATATATTAAGATTCTTTAAAATGTTCAAAGTCCTTGTGTCTTTAAAAATATTTAATAAGTCCATACCTTGTCAGACTTGAGCATGAGAAAACATGCAATTAAATATTCTAAATTTTGTTAAATTCTGGAATTAATATTTGACATATGCGAAACCAATAATATTGAATATATTCAATACCCTTTTGTATAATATCGCTAGATTCTTTTATATATAAACAAAATTTATATTTACATAATTTATTATTCATGACTTACCTTTTGTTTATAAATAAAACATTGCATTCAACTAACTTCTGATGTTTCTCTCCGCTTATTTCAACTAAGTTTTAAGTTTACTAAATAGGAAATATCCTTGATTTCTGGTCGGTTGGTTCCCTTTTATGCCTAGCACGATAATTGCTGGGTGAGTTTTGAGGAAACAGGAGAAAATATATTAAATTGTGATATATTTGTATTTTATTTTCCTATCAGCCTACACTGCATTTATTCTATATTTTTTTTATACTTTTAATAATGGTATGCCCACCTTTGCCCAGGAGGACTAAGGAGGGGGTTACAATGGAAGAGCCAGGAACAGCTATATTTTTTATTATCGTATCCTGTCATGTTAACTCATTAAAAAAGTTAATTCCAAGCCCTTCCGCTTATCAAAGAGAATTTTATATGAAAAATCTATATCTTTTTTAGTTATTGTTTCTTAGATCTCTATGGCAATTTCGTGCCAAATACACATTTCAGATTTTCTATTTTATTATCTGATCGAGTCATGTGAGATATGTTTATGTAAGTATGTTCAAGACAATGTTGTTTATAGAAGAGCCATTGACAGCTATTTTTTTTATCAAATCGTGTCAAGTGAACTCTTTTAAAGTAGGTAATTCCAAGCCCTTTCTTTTAACTAATTGAATTTTGTATGAAAAATCAATGTCTTTTTAGTTATTTTGATTGTTTCTTAGGTCTATCTGAAAATTTTGCAGATATCGAAGTGCCAAGTACACTATTTAAATTTTATATATTTTATCCTATCGGGTCATGTGAACTTTTTTTTTATGTAAAAAAGTCCTAGTCCTTCCTTTTACCATATATATCGTTTATAGAATATCCAGTGACAACAATAATTTTTATACATTTGTGTCATATGAACTCTCTTTAAGTAGGTAATTCCAAGACCTTCATTTTAAAAAGGTGAATTTTATATGAAAATTCTATATCAATTATTTTGATAATTTCTTACGTATATCTGACAATTTCGCAATAGTGAAGTACAAACAAACCATTTAAATTCTCTATTTTCTTATCTGTTATGTGAACATTTTTATGTAAGTAATTCTAACCCTTCCTTTAAACAAACGTGTATACTATGGAAAAGCCAGGATCAGCTATATTTTTTCTCCAATACGGTCACGTGATCTCTCTAAGAGAAGGTATTGCTAGAGACACCTTATTTACAATTAAAATACTATAAACAGTCTTGGTTAAAACCTTTAAATATATTTATTTTCAACACATACATATATCCTAATTTTTTATATTCTAAATATTGTTCCATTAAAAAAAAATCCCAAACATACACAGGACATTTTAATGTACTGTAAGCTATTATTATAAATTATATGTTAATACATGACTACTTAGATAATAGGTCAAATGTACTGTTAAAAATATATACGAGATATTATTAAACACTTGGCGCCTTTTACCACTGAATCCGTTGTCGTCAGGTCACAAGTGATAAACTGCTCCAGTCAACCATGTTTTACGAGAATAAGACTATAATTTCCCATCATGGTTTATTATCGATTCATGGAGTCATATTTCATCTTGTACTAACAAGAAGCTTAATAAACTTTCGTTTTTACAGAAAATAAAATAACTTTGATACATTTATGTATCAGTATAGACTACAACTTTAATTTTATCTAATGGGTTCTGTATTTATCACAGAGTATTTTATTACTTAAATATATATATCACTTATTAATGATTTCCCTTTCAATATAAGTTTAGATCCAAACTTTGGTTTCTTATAAAGATTTCCAAGACGTATATTTATTTTCGAGCTATCACAATTCATATTTAATATTTTATTTTTTGCAAGAAATTTATTTTTAAATATATGCATTCAGTAATTTAGCTATATTTTTATAAACCTACATACTTAAATCTTCAAAGGGCTGAGACCATTGAGAAGCGTTTCAGTCATTTAGAAATAGTGAATTATTTTTAAACTGGTTTATTATTTTATAATATTGTTTTCAATAAAAGTGGGTGAAAGTTCCGACCAGTTAAAAAGTTTAAATTTAGAGTTTCAACTATTTTTTAAAACTGTGATTAATTGCATAAAACTTTTTAAAACAATCCCATATTATCTTAACCCTTTCTGTTGTGACCCTATTAATATATGAATTTATTTGTTAAAGAAAGACTGGATATATGTAAGTTTGTAACCTATTGATTTCCTAAGGCTGGATCAAAAACTGATGGGGGAAGTGAATATCCTTGGTTAAACCCATTATGTAATTAGAAATTATCTATTAAACCTATGGCCACGCTTGTGACCTGAAAACTGCATTTTAAACGCTGCATCCAGGTCGTAATAGTGTACTACATTGATTTTTATGAGGGTGGCCATGCTTGTTACCCAGCGACAGATTTGAAAACGCTAGAGTGAGAGTCTTCAGGACTAGGCGAAAAATACGCTCGCCTTTATTTCTTATGGAGGCGGCCACGCTTGCGTTCGTGTCGCAACCTGTCGCGAGGACATTATGTTTCCCGCCAGTCTGGAGTTAGATATTAGGGTGTTAGTTCAAGTTCTTAACAATGTTTGATACAGAGTTATTTATAAATTAATTGATTGCTAGATCACAACTCTGGAACCTGAAATATCGTGACTACTTCACAGGGATGTGAAATATAAGCTCTGGATAGAAGGGGTGGTTTCAATAGTGGAAGGTTGTGAACAATGAGAAAAACGAAGTGAACAAGTTATTATTATTAGCACCACGTCTTACTACCCATTCGGGTTATACGCACTTACGCTAATGTGTAATGGTAGGGTGATTGTGAGATGAAATGAAGGACCTACAGTTTAACGTGGAATCCGAACCACGGTGGAGTCCTGGCATTCCCCACATTCACAAGATGTCTTGTCCGAGGTGAAGGAAGGGTCTGGTATTCAGATAAATCTTTGCCGGGACCGAGGATTGAACCCCGGCCGCCAGCATAGAAGTCTGACACCTTACCCCTAGACCATCAGGTCACCAAATGAACAAGTTAAAAACCTCTTTGATAATATAAAATAATAAATCATACAATATTATACAATGGACAAACAAAATATTGAAATGATTGTCAAGTGCTTGTAGTGCATAGTTTGGTTAAAAAAAAATGAGTTCCAATGGGTAACATATATATTCATTTTTTTAAATACCGTTAATATATCATTAAGCTATCAGGATTTCTAAACATCTGCAACACATCTTAATGCTCTACTCAACAGTCTTCTTAATTTTATTAAAATATATAATTTTTAAAATTTTAGCTAATTTTTCTATGATAAATATCTAAAGTACACATTTATTTTATCGTTGCTTTTTATTGGTTTTATACGTTGTTACTATTAGACCAGTAAAAATAATAAATTATAACAGATTTTCTCAGAACTATTTAGATTACAATTTGTATTTAAGTATTTTATGAGTCCCAATCAGGTATTTAGCTACACGTACTAAGTTACATTTTACGCAGCTACATTTAATTCAAATAATATATTTTATAAACATCGTACTTTAATTGGATCATCCTCAGTTTACGTGTTTACTTGTTTGCTTGCACTAGAACAAATAAATTGTACACCAGATGGGTATTTAAGCTTTTTTTTTATCAGAAAAATTTTAAAAGTTTATTGTTGGAATGGTAGTATATTAAGGAAAGTAGTAAATAGTAGTTAAATAATGTAATCACTTAAATTTTTGGTATGGATACTAGTCGTAAACTATTTTATGGGTGTACTTTAAACTTGAGTTGAAAGAGACTGAAGCGAAAAACATAACAGAAGAAGTCACAACTGGAAAATAAAGCCATAGACATTATGTCAGCTCTCCCTAGAACTACATAAATTCTACTTTTCCTAAAGAAAAGAATAAGATTGTATTTGTGTTTTATATAGTAAATGTACTAAAGAAAAGAAGGTGCGGATGTAATATTTTAACAAACAATACGTGGTTAGATATACAATATCAGGTTAAACTATTTTTGATTATAGTGATACCATTCTAACATAACCATAAAATAATACAACTTTTGTTTTAATCCCCTTTTATAAACCGATTAATAACACATTTTACATTTATTTTTTATTATTAAATGTTCTGTATTATAAGAAAATCAAATTAATGTTTACTATTTATCATAAAGGATAATTTGTTGAAAATGTTTATGTAAGAATTTATAAGCAGAAGAAGATAATTAAATCAAGTTATGCCTTTTTTTTTG
>CABFVZ010000239.1:108721-224945 GCA_902151445.1 Timema monikensis | reverse complement strand
GGGGGGTTATTATTTTCACTTTGAGCTCAAAACTTTAGGTGTATTAATAATTTATGTTATTTATCAACATCTTTAATTTAGTTTTATTTTAAAATTTATATCAGTAAATATAATCTGCTAATTAAAGAGGTAATTTGCTCTCTTATTTTAATTAATTTTATCTGAAAAGGAAAATATAATTTTACGCGTAAGTATATTATATTTTATCTGAAAAGGAAAATATAATTTTACGCGTAAGTATATTATGGAAATTGTTAAGTGGGCAAAATATGTTTTCCTTTATTTTTAAACTTCATCATATTTTGAAATGTTTAACATAAAAACTAGTATTAACAAGGATAAATTTCATGTTAATTAATATTCTTATAAAATATTTAATCCAAATATAGCTTTTGTTTACTTTGTGGGCCCAATATCAAGGTGAATGACGATTTATTTTAAAGAAAACGGAATGATAGGATATTTAATAGAATATGCAACCAAATTTTCGTGGTGAGCTATAAGAAATCTACAGTGTAGAATAAAATGTGGATAGATAAACCCCATCACATCTGACTGAGATTCAAATTTTAATCTTTGTCATTTGAAATCCAAGTATATTGGGGGTGTGGCTCTTTAAACTCCTTAATTATTATTATTAGCACCACGTCTTACTACCCGTTCGGGTTGTACGCACTTACGCTGTGTAATGGTAGGGTGATTGTGAGATGAAATGGAGGACCTACAGTTTAACGTGGAATCCGAACCACGGTGGAGGCCTAGCATTCCCCACATTCACAAAATGTCTTGTCAGGGTTGAAGGAAGGGTTTGGTAATCAGATAAATCTGTGCCGGGACCGAGTAAATTCCTTAATAAATGCACAAATTGTGAATGTGGGGAATGCCAGGCCACCATCGTGGTTCGAATTCCACGTTAAACTGTAGGTCCTCCATTTCATCTCACAATCACCCTACCATTACACATTAGCGTAAGTGCGTATAGCCCGAACGGGTGGTAAGATGCGGTGCTAATAATAATAATAATAATAATAATAATACTTAATAAATGCCAATGATTATTTAAAATAAAACAAGTTGGATTTTTTTAATGTGTTTGTTTTCATTTATTAATGATCAGCCAGTGATGATTAAATATAATACAAATGGCGAAAGATGGGCTAGATCCAATTACTAAAATTACAATACCAACAAATGTTAAAATATGTTTGTTTTCTACACTTTTTGGATGAAAAATATAAGTGGAGTTTCTTACAGAAAATAATGGTAATTTTAAACGCGTTATTTGATTGTATATTTGTTTTGGTTTTAGAAAAATATAAATAGCTGTAAGCACCATCTTCCACGAGTATTTATTAAAATATATTTTCTAATAGTAATGTTGTTGGAATTTTTATTTACAAAAATGTATTTTATAAAATAAACAAAAATTGATCACTTTAAGTGGTTTAAAACTATAATTAATTAATTGATTAATATCTAGGTGATATGAAATGGTGTGTGATATTAGATTTACTTTCATAAAACAATATTTTTTCAAGGGGTTGGGTCTAACTAGATCCAAACATTTTTTAGATTTATAATATTTCAATACCCGCATACCTTTGCGCTTATGTCTATTATTGATTATTAAGGTGGCCACCTTCGGAAATTTTTAAATGAATCACCAATATTCAGCTTCTTCTGGGGACTGTCCTGAGACAGGTAAAAACTAGACATGTTCAATTTTTTTCTGTCCTGAGCGTCTTATTTCATACTTTTGTTGCTTCCTCCTTTCTTGATATCTGTTAGCATTCCAAACCTTCTTATTCCTGTTCTTTTCCCCTTCTATCTTCCCCTCCATTATCCTCTACATTAAACAATTTCTACGAAGTGTGTGGTCCAAACAAGAAGTTTTTCTCTTCGTTATCATTCTTATAAGGCTCCTTTTTCTCACACCCTCTTCAACACTTACTCATTCATCACCCTATTGATCGATTTCATTTTCTCCACTCTTCTCCACAACCACATTTAAGAACTCTCCAAATAACTTTGTTCCCTCTTTTAGATAGTTCACGTCTCATATCCATACGTCACCACACTCCACACAAAAACACTTCGATGAACTGAGTTTAAAAAGAGGTTTTGCAATCAGCTGTTCAGCTATCTAGACATAACCTATTTGATTAGGGGTTTGTTATTTTTTAAATATCACCTGTAAAAAAAAGAAATTGAAAGAGACCAACCACAGTAACCTTGCATTTGGTGATTATAAAAATAAATAGGTAATGTTAACATTTTTAGTTAAATCATTTTCAACGAAATATATTTTATGGTAAATTTCCACAGTTCTGTGATTTAAATGAAAGGTATAAGAAATTGTATCCAGTCTTATAGCCACAACAAGATTTCTGAAGATTAAGATTTTGGTTTTTTTACTTCAAATATACGTTATTTTCAGAAATAATATGAGAATTTTTACTTAACAAAGGTAGCAATTTTAGGAAATTAAATTTCAAATTAAAACACAAACAATTTTTATTTAATAACTGAACACGACACATTTTCATTCTCCAATAATTTAATAGGGCTTAAGCCCTGATTCATGTCATGTCATTTTATTTTATTTTAATACTAACTGGATACATTAATTTTGAAAATTTTCATTACTTAATTAAGTATTACTAGCTCAAGAAATTTCTCAAATGTAGAAAGTTGTTTATATATTGTAATTTTTTGTAACTCTTTAATGTTTAATAGATTTGGATAAAAATTATTCTACTATTATAAAATCATTTAATCCCTTCTATACAATTTACATTTTATTTATTTTATAATATTGTTCATTTTTGACAATATTTTGTTATTATTTGCAGGGTCCCAATAAACTTTCATATTGACCTGAAAAAATGTAGGTCAAGTAAGACTATATTCTTTTATAAACTGAGATTTTTTTACAGCTAATAAAATATTTGATACATTTTTTAATATCTCGTGTTCTATCGATAAGTCCACTATATTTTAATAAGAAGAAAATAGCTTCAGCACACCAATAATTTTTAATGGAAAAAAAAAAATGAGGAATTTCATTCTGGTCGTTACTTTGCTGGCCACGTGCTTTACGATCGTATGCTCTAGTTCAACCTTATGACCCTGTGACCCACTGAAGATGGAAGGTCACTTTACGATCTTCCTTATATGGACTTAATAACAATGGTTTGATTGAAAACGTTGTATAAAGTCAGCCTAGGACGTATTTATAACCTTGTATGTAGGTCTTAATAAACGTTAGAGCAATGAAATGACATTTTGATCCTCTGGTAAAATTTGTGTCATTATTACTGTTACTTATTATTACAGATAAAAAGTATTATAATCGTGAACTTTTTCTATTCCTAGATAATGATGGGAGATTGACGTTCTATTTTTTTCTCAAATTAAAATATAAATAAACTGGGCCACTGCTGAAACGGTTTAACGGATTTAGTTCAATCTTAATATGTTACACATATACAATATACATATACATACACATACATACTTAATCACGCTATCCTCTTAAGAGGTAATTTACTAATAACCGATTTTTTAAAATTGGAAATATTTAGCTATTAGTCACAAGCAAATTGGTTCAAAAAGGCTATCTGTGTAGTGGTTTACAATTTTAAATAATATTGTATACATGTTCTTTTTTTTTTTAGGTATCTGAAGAGTAGCTTAATTTACTTTATTATTTTACTTACTTTACTTTATTTCTTTTGAAAGTTTGAGTTTTCTCAAACAATTTTCCTTTGATTTAAGAAATTCCAAACACACTCAGTGTTAAACATGATAAATAACACCAATATGTCCCACCTCAGTGGCTACATGGTCTAAGGCGCTTTCATTTCAGTAGATTAGTCTGCTGATGATGGGGATAGCGTGGTTTTAATCTCAGTTGAGTATTTCCAAAATGGTTTTCAAATCTCCCTACATATAAATTCGGGTAAACTTCCTTTAAATATAACCTTCCTCATTCCTAAAACCATTAGCGTAATTAGTATCCAAGCGTATATCCCAAATGGATAGTAAGAAGTTTTGTTAAAATAAACAAACATAATAGCTATCAAATTAATTGGTTGACGTGTAACGTATCGACAAATTTGAATTTGATGAACACTAAATAATATTGCACCAAAAAGTGTATCTTCAATAAACGTCCGTTCGCTATCATTTAATTGTATGTTTTAAAGTATTAAGAGATTTTGGTTAGTATTACACAAATTTGATCATATTTATTAGGAATACACCATCAGTAAGTTTAATAATAGTTACTTAATTTACTATAATGTCCAATATTTTAATCTCTTTATCAAAAGGTACAATAGGTATTATCATAATAGCACTTAACTTTTAGTTGGGATTTTAAAAAAGATTTTAGTTTGACACCTTGGATAAGTTGGTAGTTTCTGACTGGATAGTGAGTTTGTTTAAACTAACTTAAATCTATAGCAAAGTAGTGTGCTGATATAATCAATCAATTTTGAAAGTGCATATTAAATACCTCAAAATTATAAAAAGAGACTTTTTGAAATTTAGATCAAAACAAAAGAATTTTCCTCAAAACAATAATTGCCCTTAAAAAAATATCGTTCATACGAATGCATTTAATATCAAAACATCAACAATTTAATTGAGCCATCCTGTATAGCTAAAAGTATATAATTAACTTTGTTAAGCCTACCAGTAGGTAGTGGAAAAGCTACGGACGTGGTTTTGACAACATTCAACCGTAGCAAATCAGTGACACACCGTTTATCTTTCGATGACTTTTTGGGGGAGTAAAAGTTTGGGAGAGTTTCCAGGTAATGGAGCGAAAGAGAGAATGAACACCCCCTTGTAAATTCTCGTCCACCCCTCTAACCAGTAAATGAAACACACAAAACCCGGTCCGAGCCACCACGCGATATCGGAGTTTGCCTCTCGTATAAATCCTCACAGTTGGAGTCACTATTAACCACGATTTAAATATGTTGCGCATGCGCGTCTCATTGATTTTATCCATACTATAGAGCCCCTTCAGACTTACTGACTTGTTTGTCAAAAAGACTATAATACTTTAGAATAGATATATTAGAAATTAGGTACGCATTTTTACCATATTTACAACCAATGAGTAAATCCTATAAATTAAAATTAAATTATATTTATATATACAAAATTTTACTATAGCAAAAACATATTTTTGTTCTAGTAATCTACAAGCCTCATAGTAATAAGTTTTATAAATATTTAATCAAATAATTTAAAATAAATTAGATAGAGTTTTAATTTATTCGCATCAATAACATAAATTTACCAGTATATTTGATGTTTCGATTGACGTAAGAAATGTTTTATTATTTGTTATAAACACAATTTTAATGACAAAACGTCTAATTGGGTTTCCATACATTTTTAATTTCATAATATTTGTTGATGTTAGCCTATAATGAAGAGTTACATACCCTGACTCTGTTAGGATAATCACGTCTCGTATATTACGGTAGGCAGGACATGCAGTGTGAATGGGAGAATCTAAAAGCGTGATCAGGATATGGATTGGCAAAACCAATGGGAAGATACAATTGGGAAGAAATAGATGCAGATGGAAGGATATCATTAGATTGGACCTGAGGTAAATGGTTTAATGAGATGGACTGGATAGAACTAGCTCAATTTATATGCAGATGGAAGGATATCATTAGAATGGACCCGAGGTAAATGGTGTAATGAGATGGACTGGATAGATCTAGCTCAATTTAGATGCAGATGGAAGGATATCATTAGAATGGACCCGAGGTAAATGGTGTAATGAGATGGACTGGATAGAACTAGCTCAATTTAGATGCAGATGGAAGGATATCATTAGAATGGACCCGAGGTAAATGGTGTAATGAGATGGACTGGATAGAACTTGCTCAATTTAGATGCAGATGGAAGGATATAATTAGAATGGACCCGAGGTAAATGGTGTAATGAGATGGAATGGATATATCTAGCTCAATTTAGATGCAGAAGGAAGGATATCATTAGAATGGACCCGAGGTAAATGGTGTAATGAGATGGACTGGATAGAACTAGCTCAATTTAGTGATAGTTTGCGTACTTTCGCAAGTGTGGCAATGAATTCATGCCATAGAGTAAGTAAGTTAATGTTACCCTTTTAAAAGTAGTTTAGTTGTATTTAGACACATATTTGTCTAAATATTATTTTCCTCTAACAAGAGATTTTATTTTTCAAACTACGCATTTATGAAACAAAAATTTATCAAAGCATATGCCCTTGAATTAAAACAGATATTTAATAACTATTTTTTGGTAAATAGTACTTATTTTCAAATTCAATGGACACGAGAAGTTTTTCCAGTGAATTTTAAAATAAATAACACTATTTCTTCTTGACGAACAAGCCTACAGAAATTTTATCTTACCAAAATATTAAATAAAAACGGTGAGATCATAAATAATTCTATTTTGAGTAAAATCCATTGGTAATCCTCTAAAGAGGAATATTATGGCATATGGTATGTTTATTTCTTGCATTTTTCTAACTCTCTGTTTATATACACAAAGGAATCTTTAATAAAAAATTAGAAATTAATATTTGTCTCGAATATGCTAGTACCTTTGTTATAACTTAATTTTTAGGTATTTTCTTTTACGATTCCCACATTCAGTTAATTCGCCCTACCTAGCCCTACCAAATATAAACCACACTATATGCTTGTTTTAGTAGCTCAAGAGAATCACTGTATGACAGACCATATTACCCAAATAACTAAGTTGGTGCTGTTAGTATTACGCTTGGGTAACGGCTGTGATTACCTGTGAGAGTATCTACTTTGCATACCTTGCTTTAAGATAAATAACGAGATGGAATATGAAACGAACAATACACGAGATGACGTAAATATTTTCCCACGCGTCGAAAGCTTAAAAAAGAAGAGAGTTTTACATTAATGGTTTTATAGTAGATGTATTAATCTTTATGTTTTAATTTGTAGTGATCATTGAAATTAAACTTGCTTCAATATACATTTAAAAAAATTATTTCTTCAAGTTGGGCATTAAGTTAAAGGTAGGGAATATTTATACTCAGGCCTATTAATAATATTAATAATAATATTTAGCACCGCGTCTTACTACCCGTTCGGTTTATACGCTTTAAGTACTAATTACGCTAATGGATTAGGAATTGGGAAGGTTGAACTATATGAAGTGAACCCGCATTTGCATGGAGGGAGAGTGGAAAACCCTTTAGTAAAAACCACCCCCAGTTCACCCGACCGAGATTCGAACCTCGATCTCCCCGTCCTCAGCAGTCGAGCTCAACACGACAAGCGCGTTAGCCAACTACGCCACCGAGGCGGGTCTCAGGCCTATTGTGTTATTCATATTCAAATGATAGAGTGAATTTTAAACAGCTTACCGACCAAGTAGTAATGTCACTATCAGTCTTTCTTACTTTCCCTATTTCACAATCTAACATATAGTAACTTATAAAAAACCTTTGGACTAATTAAATTTAAATTTAGGGAGAGAGAAAGAATAGTAACCTAGTATGCAATTTAAAAAACCCAACAAATATGGTGTTTTTTTTAGCCTGTCTTTACTTTTCCAAAATGACTCAATCTGACGATACCATGTACTAACCACTCTTTTGAAGTTTAAAAAAAAATTAAATGTATGATACATGACACTCAAGTCTATTTGATTTATCGCAAAATGTAAACAAGAGTTTTGTTAATTAGTTCATTCATGTAGATGTAGAATATTAAACTAGTAATTGTTCAAAGTTTGCTTCAAAATTATACCATGCGTACAGATATATACAAAGGCTGTTGTAAATTTTCCACTGCATAGGTCGATTAGAAGACAGCAAGCTATTTTCACCCCCTTAAAACTATTTTAAATTACTTATTTAAATTGTTGAAATTTATTTTTATTATTATGAGTCTAATTTGATGAATAATTTAAAATAATTATTTTAAATTATTCATCAAATTAGAGTGATATTGGGTCTAAAGAGAATAACCTGCCAGATAAACATTATTGTGAAGATAATATGCAGTAATAATTACAATTTAGTAACTATTATTATTAGGTGTTCTGTCTTCCGACAGGTCCATTCCATTTGCCAGTGAAATTAGTTCACTAGTGCAGTGCGCCCTGTTCTCTGCCTCCTCCAACAGATCCAAGAATTTTCTTCTTTCCTTCAAGTCACCTAGTATTTGAATCCTCCTCCTTCCTCAGCTCCTACTTCCCTCAACCTTTCCTTCTATGATGTCGTGCAGAAGACAGTTCTTCCTAAGAATGACGTGTCCAATCCAGTTTGTTTTGTCCCGAAACATCACATCCAAAATGGTTACCTTCTCACCCAATCTTTTTAGGACTTCTTCATTTGTCACCCTGTCTGTCCACCTGATATATACATGCACACTATGCATACTTTACCTATATTTGTACATACATATACATTCTAAGAGCTTGTGTAGCAAATTAAGGATGTGGAAAGAGGAGCTTAGGAAGAAGGAGGATTTTAAGAAGTAGGCAAAGGACAGGGTGCATGTAGATAACGTGAGATCAGTGCCACACCTGTCTTTGCTAGGCCTTTAGTTTAAGGTTCATTTTATATAAAACCATGAGGGTTATATATATAAAACCATTAGGGTTATATATATAAATAACCGTTAGAGTTATATATATAACCATTAGGGTTATATATATATATATATAACCATTAGGGTTATATATATATAACCATTAGGGTAATATATATAACCATTAGGGATATATATAACCATTAGGGTACAAGGGAAAAAGGGGGTTGTAACAATACACATATTTTCCAGGACCAAAACTTGTATATATCTCAAACCCCATAAGGACCCCATAAGGACCCCAACCCATATTTGCTTAAAACAATTAACTCAAATATAACAGATCTATTTTAACTACTATCGAAAGATTAAAGTTTATTAGAAAGGTATCATGGCTATCTAGTCGATGGCGACACTAGCTCAATTTGATTTAAAATATAAACTCCCTCCGTGTACACTCAATATATTCTGTTAACTACGCAATTTTTTTTACGGATGAGAACGTTAGAATTTAGAGATATATATCAGAATTTCATTGAGGCAGAATATAACAATTTTTGTAAAAAAAAAATAAAATAAAATCAAAACACTTTGTACAGTGCAAACGTAAAATAGTGTAGATGGATTTCAAAGTGCGTTTATTTCTAAAAATTGGATCGAGGAGTTAACACACTTAATAAATATTTGGTTTAGAAATTACTAACAGTAATCTCACCAAATAAATACAAATACTGAGAAAATATTAAAAGTGAAAACATAAATAACATGTAAAAATGTATAAATAATATTTTTCTTGTATATTAAATACCTCGACTCCTTTTCTTGGTAAATTTACAAATAGTAAATGTGTAGGTGTAAGTGGTTCAAATATATTTTTTTTTACGTTTCTATATGGGTGTTGAAAATTATGTTTAAAATTCCACTACTTTACTGTGATACTTTAGTTAAAAATTTAATTTTGCCAGAAGCAGGTACTGGATATAAATGTAATATCTCAAGCAAGATAAGTGAAAACAAAACCCACTACATCTCTTTTTAAGGAAATATCAGTATTTTATAAACATTTCTTGAAGATAGAGAATAATAAAATAAATTATTATAGGTTCTAGAATGTGTCCGACAACATCAGTACAAACCTTAATCCGAAGACTGGGTTTCGTTCCCTGGGTGATTGAATTATATTTTTTTTATCTCTATAAATTTGGTTTTATGGCCTTTTCTATCAAATGTTTGCGCATCTGGACAAACTACAACTGACAATCTGTTTATGCTTCGCATCTTACTAACCATCCGGGCTATTCGCATAATTACACTAATGAGGTAAAGGCAAGTAAGGCTAAATTTAGAGAGAGACGGGAAACCCCTATAGGATAAAACACCTCACTTTTAACTTGAGTGAATCCTCATCAGAGGAAACTCACACTGAAAGAGACCTATGCCATTGTTCGTGCAACCAAAAGTGCTGATTATACTAATTTAAATATACAAGATGTGTAAGGTGAAGTTTAAGCAAGTGCATCAGCATTCATCTGCCGATATAACGAGAATCCTTAAATGATAGCACTTGTAGGAGAAACCACCCATAATATATCAGATTGGGACAAGAACCTAATTTCTAAATCTCTAGGGAGATTTTAGCCTGTGGATGAATCTTACTGGTGCTGAAAAACCATATTAGTGAACCATATAAACTTATATTTCTCTAAAAGATTCTTATTATATGCCATTTAAACAATGATGCATGAAAACGGGTGGTGAATGTGATGCTGGATGATAATACGATCATCATCATCATCATCATCTTCTTCAACAAGTGAACATAGACCCCTTAAAATTGAGAACATGTGTCGAACCCACCAGAGGCCTCCATATTATTCTGTCCTGCGCCATCTCAGTCCATGGTTTCTTTTCCAGTCCCGGCTCCTTCATATTTTTTCTCAGTTCTTTCCACCATCTTGTTCTTGGTAGACCCAAAGATCTTCTGCCATCTGTGTATTCCTTCCAATAACGCTCTTGGTCTCCATTCTGGCACCGTCCTAGCGACATGTTTCGCCCATCTCAACCTATTTCCTTTAATCTTCTGGACAATACTGGGTTGATACATCAGAACATACAATAAATTGGTCATATAAGGTGACTAATGAAGTTCTAAGAAGAATAAATTAAAATATAACCAACATGAATATGTTTCTACGAAGAAAGGCCAAATGGAAATATCACCTTACGAGAAGACTTAGTGAGTGATGTGGAAGGCAAGGCAAAAATGAGAAGGGTATTGGGTTGATCCCGAATGCCACTGATTGATGAACTCAAACAAGAAAAGAAGAGTTTCAGGAAAATAAAAAAGTAATCTTCTGATTGGACCTGTCGGAATACTATATTTGGACAATACAACATACTTGTTGATGGACAGAACAAAAATAGTAATCATAATAATAATAAAACACATTTATATAGTAAGTTAAATGGATATACACTGCACTAATTTATTATCTTTAATCTTTTATTTGTATTCCATGTATTACTGTCTGAAATGCTTTAATTCTCTTTACAATATGTTTTATGCACCCCATCTTACCAATCTTTGAGATACCCACATATTCCCACTAATAGTGCGAAAATGAGGAGGGTATATTATAGAGGAAATAAACCCAAATTTGCATGGAAAGAGAGTGGGAAACTATTAATTCTAAGAAACCCTATGTTTTATCTGAATGGGATTAAAACACAAATCTACCCACTACCGGAAAAACAGTATAATAATGAAAACTTAGATCATGTGACCTTTGATTTTGGGGCTTCAACAATACTTCTGATAAATTATTACAACCATTTTCACGAGAAAAATAATCCTAATGAATAAGAACTGTTATTCTACCTGATTACAATAGAACAGGTGGAGTGTTCCCATGTGTAAATATAAAGTAACTGGACGTGCAAAAATATTGTGTGAAATATGCAAAATGGATTGCGATAAGGTTTTATGGAGGGTGGTATAAACAGGACCAGATAAACAGACTTAAGGGGTTTTCTGTTTGGAAGATCACAACAAATGTTAAGGTGTTATTTAATCGGGTGATTACATAAAAAAAAGTCAACTAATTATAATCTTGATGTTGTTGGTTTGAATAAGATATTAAATATATGTATAATTAAAAATATATTAATGGCTGTTTATACAATTAATAGGCCTACTCGTAGTTGGCTAACGCGCTTGTCGTGTTAAGCCCGACTGCAGAGGACGGGGAGATCGAGGTTCGAATCTCGGTTGGGTGAACTTGGGGGTGGTTTTTCCTAAATGGTTTTCCACTCTCCCTCCACGCAAATGCGGGTTCACTTCCTCTAATTCAACCTTCGCAATTCCTAAATCATTAGAGTAATTATTACTTAAAGCGTATAACCCGAACGGAAAGTAAGACGCGGTGCTAAGTATTATTATTAAATAGGCCTACTCGTAAAGAAAAATACAAATGAAAATATATTTTATAAACGCGCTTATAAACACTTCGTTTATATAAGTGTATATTTTTGTGTTTTAATTTAAACTAGGCCAGGGACATAGGTTTGATTTATGGGTATCTAGGTGTAGCGATAGCAAAATTATAAAACAAATCATAATTAAAGCGAGCCATTGTTCCACAGTACATCCACAACTTTAATTAATGTTTCCTACCTAGGATAGTTTCAAGCGTTTTAAAACTCTCAGAACCGGTAGGGAGCCTTTGTTAATATACTTTTATCACGAAGAGTGAATTTAAGGCTATACTTTTAAGTGTTTGAATAATTGTATTCATTTTATTTGGCTACTCTAAGGACTTTAACACATAATAAATGAATACATGCTTAAGCTCTCAAGTAATTGATAAATACTCATTAAAAGTTATATAATATTATTTATAAGAAGGTAATAAGTGAGGTTTTCACTAATATAATATAACTTTTAATGAGTATATATCAATTACTTAAGAGCTTAAAACTGTATTCATGTATATATATATAAATATATAATAAATATATATTTGGATATTACAATATTTGGTCTATTCCTGACGATACAGCATAAATAGGTTGTTTAAATCTGATATTAGACCATTCCAAACGCTTCAAAAATAGCTCCAATGATTTTGTTTAAAATAGATACATTAAGTGTTTATGACATAATACATATAATTGTACTCTTTTCGGGAAAAATAATTTAAGAATAGTTTACTTATTATTACTACATTTTGATATTTTTTTAAAGATTGATTTGATATTTTATGATCAAAGTACTTTATATAACATCAGGATAAATAGTTTTTGAAATTTTGATTATTGTTAAAGTTAGTTCATTTGCCCAAAAATTATATCTAAAGAGGTTTTATTCGATTTTCAAAACAAAATTTGTTTTTTCTGAGATAAACTTATTGATATGTAGTTCATTCACAGATTACTGTTCTTTGAAAATGTTGTCACAAATTATAATATTCTATACGATAAATTATAAACGATTATGTTGTTCTATTTGTTTGGCACAATTTTCTGCTAACTAAGCCAAAACGAAGTATAACTCAAATATATATTTCCTAATGTGTGTGTGTTATTATTGGTCGTATTCTTGAAAAATAGGTTCTGTTGGTGCTTCGTGACACCAGTTCGATCCCAGATTCAGTTAATTAAGATATTTTATCTTTGTAGATATGGATTTTTCTATCTAATTAAAAATATCCATACGCTAAGACTTGTTTGAATTTTAGGAATAATGTCCTATGTGAAGTCAATCTTAAAATTGTATTTTAATATAATTTCGTTTTTTAAAATTCCCTGCTAATATTTTGTCGCTGCATATTTACTACCATTTTAGTTTATTCACCAATATATTGATTACGCTATTGCGTTAAGGTTGAAGGAGGTTAAATTCAGAGGGAGTGTACCTGAATTTAAGTGGAGTGAAAGTGTTAAACCATTTATTAAAAATAACCCTCAGTAAACCCGACCGGAACTTGAATCTCAATCTCCCCTACATCAGCAATCCAATATATTACGAGACCATTCAACTATGAATGTGATAAATACCATAATACAAATTAAAACTAACAACACAATTATTTATATTAGTAAAACATGAACAAAGGATTTAAGGTCCCTTGGTTCTTGATCTAGATGTCCCTGGTTCTATTCCCATAGAGACCATGAGTAACTATCCCGAAGGGGAATTGTTCATGTAGTTGCTATGGTTAGATTAATTAGGCTTAAGTTAGGTTTAAGACTTCTACTAGCATAATACCATCTCATTGGGTCAAAGTAACCATATCAACATGGTATCCCAGCTACAGAAGTTATATCCGCTATTACCAGTAGACGATCAGAAATTTCTGGTACACAAACCCCTGTGGCAAAAAATAAATAAAATATACCAAAGTTGTTAATCGTAAAACAAAACAACATTTCATTTGAACAAAACAATCATGACTTGACGTCTTGTGTGCCCTTTAGATACCAAACAACTCCAATGTGGTACACAAAATTGAAACGTTTTATCTAGACCAGTGAGATGCAATTGTAGTTGGCGGACAGTGATCGATGTAGCACACTAGCCCTGGGAAGTTTACTTCAAACAAAATTAATTCATCATTGTCACCGAATTAAAAAAAAAATTGAACTTGGGTTCCCACCCCTCATTACAATTTTAAAACTAAACAAGTTGTAATTTAGGTCAATATTTGAAGGTCTGAGGGATGGTTAAATCCAGCTTTATTTAGACTGACTAAATCAACTGTTTACACAGGAATTTCCGTGTTGATCAGAGAGTTTTTCACACAGTATTTTCAATTAAATAAAAAACTCAGCAGACGTTAAACGAGTATGATAATTCCTATATATAAAATGGATGTCACTATCATATTATGTAGTATTTTATTCTATAAAATTAAACTCATTTCTCGTGTATAAGAGAGTTTACAAATTATTGTTTTAATAAACTGATATCCATTTTGATGGCTGCGTGGTCTAACACTCTTCGCTCATAGTAGACTAGACTACTGATGAGGGGGTGATCGAGGTTCGAATCTCCATCGGATGAACTGAGGCTGGTTTTTCCAAAATGGGTTTCCACTCTCCCTTCAAACAAATGCGGGTACACTTTCTCTAACTATAGTCTTCCTAATCCCTAAAACCATTAGCGTAATAAGTACATTAGCGTAATAACGTTAACGGGAAGTAGAACACAGTGCTGAAAAAATATACTGATTTTAAGCTAACCATATTTCTATACGAGTATTTAAATTTAATGAACACAATATTAATATAGCTCTAGTTAATATTATGGAAAAGGTATAAGTTGCTAATAGTGTGGTAATAAAAAGAGAAACTAGAAACACTATTGATAATTTACTGTACTTTTATTAAATTCAATAATAAAATTTCGTCAGCTCATAAGAATTTATATTACAAAATATTGCATAAACTAATGTGAAAATCTATTAAGCGTGTGATTTCAACAAACAACTTGTGGACTAATCATGTGGGCGTGGGATTTCCTGTTAAAAATAATTATTTTTTTAAGTATAATCTAAAAATTATATTTTCTCTTCTACATAATTGCTACAAAATTAATATACACAAATGTGATTAATATATTACTTATTTTGTGTGTATCAGAAACGGGTAAAGTAGGACGTGATGCTAAAACAAAGTAATTATACATTTTATTTTGTAAAGTTTATAAAGACTAAATAGAATTAATATGAATAATAAGTAGAGAATAATTTAATAATACTTATGATTTGTATAAAATTTTACTAAAGGTTCTCACCCCAAATAATTATAAATTCTTTACACCCTTAACCATTTACGGAAATAAATAATTTACCAATTTTAATGAAACAAATAGAAAATGATGTGAGTGCCGTGAGTGAGTTAATAGGGTAAAATCTATTTTATCTGAGAAATTTCATACACAGCTTATCCGGTCAGTTATATAGCCCACCGCAATAAATTATTTATGAGGGAATTAAAGTGATTATTTTAAAGAAATATATCATTTATTCACTATATTAATTTTAGAATATATATGATTTTATACAGAAAGAAAAGCGAAATTCGAAACCGAATACATTATTTTAAATGATTACCGGTGATATATATTGGTTAAAAAATATTTTATTTCTATTATCTATTGTAGAATTGGAAGTGGTAAAAATAAAACCACATTGGCCAAGTAATACATTTAAATTTAGATTGTTTGATAAACTTCATTATACTGTATTATTTTAAAGAAATCCATTTTTCTTTATTTCATCCTTTTATCGTGCAGCAAATATTTTTATTTCCTACGTTTTAACACAAGGGTAGCTAATATAATTAACGTAGGGACTTTGAGGGTAGGTTAGAGTAAATTAACACATTCTTTTGGGGAAAGGATAAAAATCACTCAAGTATCACGACTGGTATTATATAGAAGTGTGTCGTATTAACGGTGACCAAGTGCAATGCGAGTCTAACAACATAAAATAATTTGTAAATAATTCGAGTCAATGAGAGATATAAAAAGAAAAGAGAAAAATATTTTGATTTATTTTACATTTTAGGTTAAACAAAGATGTACTCTTAAAATAAATCAGATAATTTTATTTCGATACCGAATAATGTGAAAGCTGCGTCGCGACGCTCATGCGCATTGTGGAAGCCTTGGGGGTGCGCCACCTGTTGACGTCGGGAAAGACACCGCAATCGGGCAACCCGACGCTCTTCCATTCATTCGCGTCCGTATCGTCAGGGCGGTGTCACGATCTCTTCTTCCCCTAACCGCAGGGGTGTATATAAATGATCACTCTCTAGCCGTGGCGTCACATTGATTATCTAACCTCTTTAGTGGATAGTGACGCCTGAGTAAACAGGTTGAGGTTTTTAACCGAGTAGTTTCAACCTTACATATTTACTTGTTATTTCGCTTTCATTTATAAACAAACATTCATTGATGTGGTGAAATAAATTATGTCAGTTTTAAAGATTTTATGTTATTTTATATAATGCATTTTAATGTCCGAATATAAACTATAATACATTTTTGAATATTTTGCGAATTTTGTTGCTATACAAGTGTTTGATATACATTAGATACAAATATTTAGTGAATGATAAATTTTAAAGTAAAGTGAAAAATCATAATTTGTGAAACTCTATAATGACAATAGCTTTTTATATTAAATTATAATGCGTTGAAAAATTAAATATTATTAATAGATATTTTCTAATTATATAGATACAGGGAATATTTTATATTACATATATTTATAATTTTTAATATTTGATGATATCAATAAATACCAAATATTTAATTAACTCTCTAGAATTTTCTAAAAGGTATTTTTTAAACTTTTAATTAAACAGTATATTAATGTTATATTAATTGATATATGAATAATGTAAAAATGTAATCACGAATTGAAGACCCATTCCTGACACTTTAATAATCTAATGTTAAGATAAGAGTTTTTAAATTTTTTCTTGAATCAGTTGACGGATTAATTAAAAAGAAAGTGAAATTACTTTTGAAATAGTTTTGCACGATTTTGAAAATTTTGCCGAGTACTTATTTAGAATGTTGTAAAAATAACGTGGACCCAGATCGCGAATGATTTTTAAATAATAGTAATTGTATACGACACTTTGAAACTGTTGTGAAATCACATCCAAGACTTGTAAAACAAAAATAAAAACAAAATGGACATGAAGTGGTTCCTCTCAGATGGCCCTTTGCTGACGTGCAACAACGCTAGTGGGACCATTATGGAAGTCGAGGACTGCAACGCCAGTGGCGTGTTCCCAGGAGAAGATGAAGACTGCAACATCACCAACGTCCTAAGAAGAAGCGAGGACCCCAGGACAGACGTGTTACGTCACTACTCGTACGGCGTGGCCTTACCTATAATATGCTGTTTCGGAATCGTGGGCAACGTGCTAAACCTAGTGGTTCTGACCAGGCGCAACATGAACGGCACGGCCTACATCTACATGAGAGGTAAGTCCAAGGAAACTTTCATTTAGCACAAGCCTTAAGAGAGAAAATAATCTGTTTTAACCACAATTCCTTTAATAGATGACTTTTATTAGACTATCTACAGTAAAACTTCATCATTATGGATATAACACCTTAATTTTAGAATGTATGTGTAAAAACCCATATGGACAGAGTCGGTGATGGGTGCTGAAGGAATGCGGTTTGAAAGGGAATCCAATATGTAATTGTGAAAGAAGCGTTTAACGTTGGTTTGGGCATGTTGAGAGGATGAGTGTGGATCGAATAACGAAGCAAATACATGAAGGTAGAGTATGTGTGGATCAAAAGGAAGGGGTAGGTCTTGTAAGACGTGGCTACATGTTGTAGACGAATGTGTGAAAAAGAGTAACTATAATAAGAGTTTTAATAATAAAAGAACATGTATGATGCGGTGTATGGATGTTGTTTAAGCGAATGTGTTATGCAAATATAAGGGAGTGAGGACAGAGTTGGTGAGGATGGATTAGGTACGTAGTAGTTGTTTTTGAGTTATATGCACAGTTTTTTACTTACCCCGTAAGGGGATGGTGTGATTAGGTATGTGCGTATTATTGAGAAAGTTTATATTATACTTAGGGTTGGGCTTATTCTCATGCATAGCGCATAGCTTGAGGTGCATATACACTAGCGGCAAGTTTGCAACGAGGCAGGTCGTAGCAATATGTGGTCGAGCCAGCTCGTCTACCTTCGTTCGGCCTCAACCTACCTCACTGCAAATTTGTCTAGTGTGTATATACACCTTAATAGAAAATAATGCATAACACATAGTGCGCATGTAATTGAAACATATGATTTTCTATAGTAGCTTTTATAATCGATACATAGTGGATATTGTTGTACGAATAATGTTGATAGCAAAATCGAATTAAGTTTCACTTTAATCACTAAGTTGCATTTTAAACCATTGTAGATCTATTATTAACTGTACACTATACGCTATGCACTATTTTATTTTAGCAATGATTTATGCAAGATTATAAACCCAGCTTAATAAAGAGGGGTTGGTTTGATTATCGGAAAGGCCTAAGATCTATTAGGTGATATTTGTCTTCTTTCACGGAATATAATTATAGAGGCTTAATGTTTGCGTTTGAACGTTAATAAATTATATTGAACCAAGTCATACTATCTCTTTTGAATATCCACATATTTACACTGATGAGGTAGGGGTTAGAAAAGTGATATTTAAAGGAAATATATCCGCATTTAAGTAGAAGAAGAAAAAGGAAAATAATTAATTTAGAAAAAAAAAACAAATCAATACACCTGTCAGGGACTTGAACCATGGATTTCCAACATCGAAAAACTATATTATATGAGAAAGATCCCATTATCTTAGTAGCTGAGTTATATTCTTGTGTCAAGATTTATTTTTTCAAAATTTGCGAAATTGATATTACCAACCTCCCCTTATCCTCTTAAACAAAAAAGTTCCATCACTAATCTATAAAATAACAAAATAAGTGTTATTATTATTATCATTTAGTAGTAAGTCTTATCATAATGTAATAAACTTTTGGTTTTGAACTCCCCCTCCCCTCATTAACTTATCCCTACGTCATGTGAGTGATCCCAGATATAGATTATTATATTACATTTAACTCCTCATAAAATAACGTATCAATTAAGCTCTAGGGGGTCAGGCTATCTATATATTGGATTGCCAGTAATGGGGAGGCCTATGTTCGATTCTTGAACAGGTGCACTGGGTGATAGCTTTCAGCATGTGATTTATTAGTTTTTTCATATCTCTCCTCCACGATAGTAAACGTGCACTTTGTAACAACCCTCCTCAACTATAACACCTAGATTAGGCTGTTTAATAATCCATCATATGCTATAAAATATGAATTAAGAAAAACTCACTGCAAAAATAAAATAATTCTCAAATCTTTTTTAAAACTGTATCACAATATAATCCAATCATTGTAACACAAGCACAATAATGAAATTTCAAAAGACATTTCCGAATATGTTAAAAAAAAGAAAACACAAACGAAAAAGAACTACAAAGCTTACTGAACAGGCACTGACCTATTTGAAGTGTGAAACGTACCTAATGGAAAAGTCTTGCACAATATGTTTCAATTTGCGAGATGACACTTGTCGATGATTTAGAGTAGTTTTTTTTAATTGACAGTTGAATTGACAAGTGTAGATTGGAATGGACTCCCTAGATAACAGATTGGATACGTGCTAAAGTTTCAAATTGATGTTAACCTACACCTTTTACTATGACAGGGATAAACACACACACAAACACACACACACACACACCCTTTGTAACTAGCCTACAACTTTTTAATATGAACAGCATACACCACTAGGACCAAGTCTACACCTTTTCTTAAGACACACATGTACCACTAGGACTACTTGCTAAGAGGTATTTACAACTAATTCTTTTAATCAAGTGTATTGTTTTGATTGTGATCTTATTTTTACATTCTCATATCAAGATAAAGTATTGTGATCGCGAAATAAAATCCATCTCGAAATTATGACGAATCTTTTACATTTTATATGAACAAGGACAAAAAACTGTGGATTTTAAAATTCTGTCTGTCCCCACGCCTGTTTTCCTGTCTGTCTGTCTGTCTGTCCCTAACCACGGATCAAAAACAGTTTGATGGATTTGTTCAAACTTAATTTTAATATTTTATAAGGTTATTGTCTCTAGCTCTCAAATTAAGGGTAGTTTACTGATATTGATTTTTTAAATTGTACATTTTTCAAAATTGGCTCTAATAGTTTTGCTTGAAATGCATGTTTAATATTTGTTTGACATGAGCAACAGCAACAGCAACGGATCATTTGATTTTGAGCAAAAATTTGTTGAGAGGTGGTTTACCGTTGGGAAATATTTGGAAATTCAAAATATTTTGAAAATGTCTCACTATTTAGTTTATTTTTAGGCTTAAAACTCATTTATGAGTATTTTACTGATTTGATTCCTCAAAAACTGGTGTTTTTACGAGGAAAACACAATCAAGGGTAGTTTACTTAAAACCTATGTTTGAAGATTGTCTTCAAATCTATAATACACAATATGAGCAAGTTTGTGCGATTGTTTAACACGATTTATTTTTAACTCACTCAAAACAGTTGGTTTACTAGTGTATGTGGCTTCTTTATTGAAGTCGAACCCCAATCCACTAGTTCTTAACATGCTAAGCTAAAGCTCTTTCGGACATTTTAATCTTTAAATAAAACATAAAATTACTGTATACTGAGAATGGGTGGATTAATTATTGAATGCCTTGGTACTCTCGGCCAAGGTATAATAAATTTACTTTAGAATAAAAACACAATTCCCTCGTGATGTTTCATCTTGGCATTAATTTTTTCTTTTAGCATCGCGTCTCGCTATATGTTAAATATTATACAAATATGTGCTAACTACGCTAATGAATTAGGGATGTGGAAGGTTGAATTTAGAAGAAATGTACCCACCTTTGTGTGGAAGGAGAATATAAAACTTTGGACGAAACACCTTGTTACACCCGACCGGGATTCAAACTCTAATTTCCCCGTCATCGGCAGTCGAATCTAACATGAGAGTAACACCTTAGACCATGTGGTCACTGAAGCTTTTTTTTTTAAACCAATTAAAGTGTTGAAATGTGCAAATATTTGAAATACACTACAAAAACGTTTTATCGTTACTCAAAATAATAATATAGTGTATCCAATAAAACATTAAGAATATCGGTGACCTGGTGGTCTAAGGGTAAGGTGTCAATCTTCTGTGCTGGAGTCCGGGGTTCAATCCTCGGTCCCGGCACAGAATTATCTGATTACCAAACCCTTCCCTCACCTCTGACAAGACGTGTATTAATCACAACTTGTGAATGTGAGAAATGCCAGGCCTCCACCGTGGTTCGGATTCCACGTTAAACTGTAGGTGATCCGTTTCATTTCACAATCACCCTACTATAACACATTAGCGTAAGTGCGTACACACCGAACGGGTAGTAAGACGCGATGCTAATAATAATAATAATAATAATAATAATACTAATAAAGAATATTATGAAGGATTAAATAGCTAATCCTTTACATTTGTTCATTACGGTAATAGTTGCATCTAGATATCAAATTCTTTAAATGGAAAAATTACATATAGACATGGCAATAGAACCCGCCAGCCAGCCAAAGGCTCCGGGTTCGATTCCCGTGTCCAGACGTAGTTTTTAATTTTAAAGAATATATTATGAATATGTTGTAAAATAATTTAAATAACTAAATCACACATGTTTAATCTTTATATGTGTATATAGGAAGCTCATATAAAAAATATCATCAAATGAGGAAAATTTTGGAGTTCAAAGCTTTATAAATATTTTTTTCCGGGATAAATTTTTCGATAATTTAAAAGATAGGCACTCCCAAAATAATATACAAAAAAAAAAGCACAAAAATAGTTAAAATATATTTTTATTTGTATAAAGTTAAGGCCAATGCCTTTTACTACTCTTACCCACTTATCTATAATGTATAAATATACTTGTATACTATTTATCAGAGTAACCATTCACATTATATAAAAATATAAATAATTTTTATCGTAAATAAATGTGTAGCTCTGGACTAAATTAATTAGTTCCATTGCAGCTTAGTTTGACAAACAACAAAACACACTTGAACACCCGCACGTGATCTTACGGGTAATGTCACAGCCTCGCTCGGCGATATCACCTCACTGATCTGGCGATTGTCCTCGAACTTGACCGGAAATAACCGATGAGACAAAATTTTGTCTCGTGACACTATAACATTGAATAAACCATTCTGCGTGGAGAATTCTTTTCCGCTCGCTTATATTCGATTCGCTTTGGTGTGAGTGGACCCATTTAATTATGTGGAAATACATTTTTTTTTTCTGGATGCACCACTTCGATTTGATTCGCCTGGATTGGAGCGGTCCTTCATCTCTCTCTACAGCTCTCTCACTCTCTCTACAGCTCTCTCACTCTCTCTATAGCTCTCTCGCTCTCTCTATAGCTCTCTCGCTCTCTCTATAGCTCTCTCGCTCTCTCTATAGCTCTCTCGCTCTCTCTACAGCTCTCTCGCTCTCTCTACAGCTCTCTCACTCTCTCTACAGCTCTCTCACTCTCTCTACAGCTCTCTCACTCTCTCTATAGCTCTCTCACTCTCTCTCTACTGGTTCACTACATAAAACAAGACAGGGACTCAATATTACCGATCCTGCTGTGACCTAGAAACCTCACGCACTGGCTGTCCACCAAATCTTTCGCTCCTGAGGGAATACATGCCTAGAACTTCAAGTGTGGATATACTCACACATTAGTCTTGTGCCGCCTCCAACTCCCCCTAGAGAGGATTCCTTCTAGGCGCTTTAAGAGGCTAATTAATAGAGGTAATCACCCTATATTTTCCTACCATCTGTGAGATTCCTTAGGGGATTATTACAATCGTTTCTAAGGGATTCTAAGATTGGGTCTCTCATATGATATCCTCTGAGTCTCTAAGGGCGGGGCTTTGTTTACAGCTGTGGAGGCTCTAAGGCTGTAAAAAAATTGAGGGCCCCAACATTAAACCGATATTTTTATTCTTGACATTTCAACATTAACAATTAGTTTTGTAAATAAAAAATGATAAATCAAAACGATAAGTATGTTATTTAAATGAGGAAACATATTCGTCACAATAAGCTTGATTTGTTTAAAACAAAAATTAATTTTACGTAAGTAATATTTTGTCAGAAACAAATTAAAACTTATGTAATTAGCTATAATTGTGTTTTAAGATCTTACCATGACTTTACTCTATAAGGTTAAAGAAAAAATACATTCTTATTTCAACAGTTTAAGGCCCTGTGTCGTTAAATCTTTGCCGGTATAGGGGATTCATATAAAGAGCTTTCAATGAATATTAGGTAGACCTGTTGAATCGAAATGATTTAAATGATGAACAAATATATCACTTATAACAAAATTATGCAATCAATTTATGATTTTATTACATACTAGACGATGAAATGATCCTCACAACAATTTAACTAACAATATGTAAAAATTTCTAGACTTATATAGGTTATGAGATTAGGAGCTTTAAAGTTCATTGCCACTCTTACTAAATTATGCCATCCCTACCACCTATCTCTTTCGTGTACATTCTAATATTACCCACGTCCCCATCTGCGTCTAGGTCTTCCCGATGGTCGCTTCCCCTTGGGTTTGTCAGACGATAACCTGAGCATGGTTCTAGCTAGATTCTCCCAATCACGCTGCATGTCCTGCCCACCGTAATCTACGTGACTTGACTATCCTATAAATGTTGTGTGATAAATAATATATGTTGTTATACATAAATTTTAGGTAGTGTCAGGTATAGCTATGTTGGGACACTATCGGGTTAAGTAAGTTAAGCAAGGAACTAACTAGTTTGGTCAAAAAAATATTAGCTTTTTGCTAAGGTTTTAATATACTTTTATTGATCTGTATAATTTTTTCAATATTTCAGACATAATTGAAGCAGTTAATGAAAGCTGTAGAAATAAAACCAAGTATAATATCTTAGAGATTAAGGTGGGGGTGGTAGGTATGTAAGATAAGGCTGGTGTTTTTGAAGTTTTTTTATGGCAAAACTTTTTTTGGGAAAAAAATTTAACTATTTGCTCCTGTAGAAACATATTTTAATTTTCTTCACATGATGCTATCAACATTTCTTAACTATCTGTCACGAGAAGGGCAGTATTAGATGACAAACTTTTCAAATGTAGAAAAAAGTTGTCAATCAATTCCAGGACACCCTTGACACATATTCAACAACTGTTTAGCTCACCATGTGAAATACTATATTCCTACTGGAGCAATATTTTATTTTATTTGGTCAAAAAAATCTTTTCTATAAAAAATACAAAAAAAAGTCTTTCTTCTCTTCCTCTTCCAACCCCTTAAAATAGTTAATTGAATTTCAAAACAATTTGAAGTAAGTCAAATTTTTAGTTTTCATCTTTGGCAACATACTGAGAGCCATTTATTTTAGATTAACATATTTCAGGTTAATTTCTGTCTTCTATATCTTAAGATTTAAAAAAAATTAGTTAGGATAAATACAATAAAATTCTTTGTTTTTCTTTCGATTGCCAAAAATTTCAATTTTATTTTTTTGCTTTTGGCTTAATAAAGATGAGGTGAATAAAACTCAAAAAATAATCTCGAATCTGTTATTGTAGGTGCCTGGGTGTGCTCCAAATTTGGTTCATTTCAATCAATTAGTTCAATATATATTAAGAGTATCATTAAGAACACACACACACACACACACACTATGGGATCAAACTGCTCATTTTTCATCTAAAAAAAATGTCTAACTAAAAGTAAATTAAAAGAATAATGTTATATTGGTTATGTCTAGACCACTTTTTACTTAGAGTTCCTAAGAAGTCGTTTTTATTTACCTTTATCCCATGAAAGTAAAACTTTCGAATATGTTTACTAGACCGATAAAATGGGTAGCTATTTCAGTGAATATAAGTATGCATGAAATTTATGTTAGTGTCTCCCCTAAATAAGAAATAAAAATTAAGAATTCATTCACTATAACAATATTATCCTTTTATATTTTCCTGTTGATTTAAACTTTCTTTCAGTGATATGTTTTGATCTACAACTATAGTATTTTAAGATCCTCCTTTACATGATGCAATTTAAAACTTGTAGTACTGAGAGTTTTCAATTTGAAAATTTACTACAGTAAACACTCAAACATCAGAGACATCTTCAGAAACATACCTAAAGTTTGGTGTCCGACCATAATTTTAGTCTTCAATAACCAGTCTAAAAATGTATTACTTAAATTATGTAATTTAAATACAGTTTAAGCCAGGATTTTGCCTCGAATGTGGAGTTAAAGGCCACGCGTTTTAAAGTAGGTGTTTTTGAGGCTCTCTTTAATCAACCTTATTTTATGGGTGCCAAATAAAATAAAATATTGCTAAGTATATGGATGTAGTTTGATTTTCTAAGTATAGTCTTCTAAAACGATATTTAATATTTGTAAGAGCATAGTGGTATTTTGACAGAAAATGAAATAAATCAAAGGTCAAGTTAAAACTCAATGCCTATAGCAAATATACAACAACAATTGAGCGTATTGTATGTAGAAAGTTAAACTAAACTTTCTGAAGTGGCATTTTATTTATTTCGGCTGAAAAGTTTTATTTTGTCATAAAAACTGTAAAAATATAGGACTTATAGTTCACACAAACTTTTATACAAACTTAAAACTAACTTTATTTCCGAAAACAATACTTACCTGGTTTGAACCAATATATTTCCTCTCTAAAGCCGGGTGCACATGGATGAACTAAAAACATATACGAAACATGATGAAACATTATTATTATTATTATTATTATTATTATTATTATTAGCACCACGTCTTACTACCCGTTCGGGTTATACGCACTTACGCTAATGTGTAATGGTAGGGTGATTGTGAGATGAAATGGAGGACCTACAGTTTAACGTGGAATCCGAACCACGGTGGAGGCCTGGCATTCCCCACATTCACAAGATGTCTTGTCAGAGGTGAAGGAAGGGTTTGGTAATAAGATAAATCTTTGCCGGGACCGAGGATTGAACCCCGGCCGCCAGCACAGAAGTCTGACACCTTACCCCTAGACCACCAGGTCACCATGATGAAACAAAACATTAGTATGTAATTGTTTTTCATCATGTGTCGTTCTACTTTGACTAGATGCTTTCAAATGAGTCGATGCACATTGGCTGACACCAGTTGCAACAAAAGCGATGACACAAAGTAAGGCACGTTGAAAATAGCAGCTGTCCTCCCCACTTTCATGTTTCATTTGTTTAACTTGTTTCGTGAAAAATAAGTTGCTGCACAGGCAAAAATCCAGGTGACGTTAGTCTTCTTCAAAATTCTCAACTGTGATCTTTATTTTTAGCACATCTTACTACCTACTAGTTACGCAAATGTGTTAGGGATGAGGTGTTAAATTTAGAGGAAGTGTACTCGCATTTGCGTGGAGAGAAAAACACATTTAGGTAAAAAATCCTCTCAGTACACCTAACTGGGACGAACCCCGACAATCTATCCATCATCAGCGGTTTAGCTTACTGCAAGAGTGACGCCTTAGATCATACGGCCACTGAAGTGAGTATTGTGTGCGCTTTGTTATTTTCTAAACTTACTAGAGTGACGTTAGAAAATTTATTAGGGAACTTCCTCATTTCTTGTATGCTCTTTTCTAAAGAACCTTTATCAGTTCCTCTATCATTGAAGGCGAAGCCAGTATCTCTTTACGTTGATTAATGATCTCTCCTAATTAACCAAACAATCCAAGGAAAAAAAAATATATATATATATCACCAACAATATAGACTGCCCTATTAGCACAGACTTACTTTTTTTGTGTCATTATGTTTTTGCTTTATCATGTTTCATTTGAGTAAATTATCTGAAAAATTTTTGTGTCATGGTTTTAAGATGTTTAGTTTCATCGTGTTTTGAAATGTTTTGTTTCATCCTTTATGCGTTCAGATGTTATAAATTGATATTGAAAATCCATCCAGCCACATTAAACGTAATGTCAACACATATTAACACTGTGCTATGTAAAGCAACATGTCATCGGTATTAAGAAACTTGTGTGTTAAGTTTACGTAATCAAGTTTGTTGCTTTCTGAACAATACTAGCTCGTCTCGGATGTGATGTTAAAGTTAAAACATTGACGTTACAACACATTGTTTTCTTACGTGAAAGTATTTTTTTTTTTAAATAGGCAGTTATTTATCCTATAACTTAAAATTGTCCCTTGAATGTGTTGAAGAGTAAAGGATTCTATATCCAACAGAATGTGGGGAATGCCAGGCCTCCACCGTGGTTCGGATTCCAAGTTAAACTGTAGGTCCTCCATTTCATCTCACAATCACCCTACCATTACACATTAGCGTAAGTGCGTATAACCCGAATGGGTAGTAAGACGCGGTGTTAATAATAATAATAATATATCCAACAAAGGCGATATGTTTTTCTAATCAATTAGACAGTAACCAAATTAATAGCCGAGTAGATGGTAAGTCTTACTGGGACTTAGAGGCTTTAGTTTGAATACGACTATTGAGTTGGAAAATGTTTTTTGCAATGGAGCTTCCTATTCCTACTCTAAATGATAAATAGAGAATTTACATTAAAATTAACCTTTGTCATGTCCTCTTTCGTTAAATTATTTGCATAATTTTTTATTTTTTTTGATTGATTAAATGGGACATTTCTTATAGTATTGACAAATCTGGCAGGCAAGTTTCATCAATTTTCAAATGTAAATATAATATGTCTGCTGAAGTATGGTAATTTGTGAATGTTTATTTACATTGTCATGAGTTTATAAAAACAGTAATAAATGTTTGAATACACCGAGGGAAATTGCCACATCATTTATATATTTAAATGTGTGATAATACATTATTATGTATCACTGGAAAATTATATTTGATGTTATAAATGTATCAAATACCTTTTGGTTGAAAGAGTTTCTCATCATTAATAGATATATTTTCCCATAAAAGATTTTTAAAAACCTAACACACACATAAATAAAACGTGCAATATTCTTTAGGTGAAAAAAATATCAGGCAAGATAGTAAATAAAACAGGTTAAAAAAATTTCAAATTTTCATATTAAAAAGTTTTAATTTTAAGTAGAAGTAATATTTATGGACCAAAAACTTCCATAACTAAAAAAAAGGCATACTCCATGCTGTAAAAATGAAAAAAATCTACAAACTACTAAATATATATGGATCCATTATTAATATATACATCTACACACATCAATGTGTGTATAAAGTAACATTGAAGTAGGTCTAGTAAATTATTTATTATTATTATTATTATTATTATTATTATTATCACCACGTCTTACTACCCGTTTGGGCTATACGCACAAGTCTAATAAAGTTTGTACTTTTAAATATAATATACATTTTGGTTTGATATCTAATAATGCTAACTTTATCACTTTATTTTACTACCTGTCCAAGCTATACGCATATATGATAATTACTCTAAATACATTATTGTAGAAACGCTAGACCAAAGTTCAAATAGAAAATAATCTATACTGTCACTTACTCTATGGCATTAGGAACTATAAACACTTTTAGCGAAAAATTGAGAAAAGAGAAACATCTTTGTCCACCAAAGAGCACATGAATCAAATTTATTTTTGAATACCTGAATTAAAAAGTAAATATATTTGCTTATAGCTTAGAAATCATTAGTTTGATAAAAATATATTTTAAATAAAAGATTTTTACCTTTAATGGTTCTACCATTTTATAATGATAATTTATTTTATATCTAAAATAGTTGACGAAAATGGATGAAAATTGGAAAATGTTCCCTACGTAAAGTACCCTCAAAATCATTTCCACAAGAGCATGAGATTTTCCATCTCGTTTATAGTGATAAACAATGTCTCGATACATAGTTTAGTAAAAATCGTTAGAGCAAATTTTTAGAAAATCGATTTTTTTCTCTTTCTCCCCTCAGTAAACTACCCTTAATTTTATGGTTGGAAACCACCTTGGTGGCATAGTTAGCTAACACGCTAGTTTCATATTAAACTATACTACCTAGAACGGTGAGATCGAGGTTCGAATCTAACTCGGATGAACTGAGAGTGGTTTTTACTAAATGGTTTTCACCCTACCTCCACGCAAATGCGGTTTCACTTCCTCTGTATTCAACCTTTTCAACCCTAAATCATTAGCTTAATTATTAATTAAGCGTATAACCCGAACGGTAAGTAAGACTTTGTGCTAAATATTATTTATTTATTATTATTATTTAGGGTTGGATGTACAATTCTATAAACCACTTGGGGGGGACTTTATGAAAACCACATATACGAGGTTTGTGCCCAAACGGTAAAATAATTTCTACTCTAGCCCGAAGTACAGACAGACGGCATCACGTAAATCACTTTTTTTAAATTTCAGAATCAAAATCACGAGCTAGATTTTTTGACGATCACAATAATTTCTCTCCGAGGAGTCAAGAGGAAGTAAAAAAAAAAACACCCTCAGTAGATACAACTGGAATTCGAACCCTAATCTCTCCATTTTAAGCAAATCAGTCTAACGCGAGAGTGATGCCTTAGACGATTCGATCACTGAAATGAGTAGACATTTATTGAAATGTTTCTATGAAATTTTATTAATGCTATCTATTTAAAATTATGAAACTATGTTTAAAGTATTACATCCATGACGTTGACACATTAATTACCATTCTTTTTTTTGGAGAACAAAAGCAGATCTGACCACATTAATATTTTTCTACATGAAAGCGCCATCATGGTCTAAACACTGGGTTTCCGCCCTATTGTACTAATTGCGGCATTGTTTGAAAACAGCACTCTAGCAAGAGGTGACCTTGCGGCCGGTGGGGTGTGAGGGGCGGCATGGTTACAAGGACCTTAATGCTGTCGGTGTAGCTAGCTAACTGTGAGATAGAAGCTGGTGACGAGAATTAGTGATTTACACGTGTTATTCAGTTGTGGTATCGGCCACATCATTTCACACCCTGACATGGTGATCATCAAATTTTACAACAGCGTGCCATTCATGTATGTTACAGTCTCATCCCGTTAAAATAGACCTCACTATTTCATAAAGTGGGTCATTCGATGTCTACTAATTTTATCCACGATAATGGGTAGTTAAGATGTTGGAAGAATTTGGAAAAAAATGTACCTAAATCTACGTGGATGGAAAGTGGAAAACTAGTTAGTAAAAATAACTCAGTATATATAACTGGGTTGAATCCTAATCTTTCTAAAGATAAATCCAAACTATATGGGTATGACATTTAGTCCATATACCCACCGAAACGGGTACACATACTTATCTACTGATACACATTTGGTGTGAAAAACTAAATGTCTAAATTTAAATCACTTATTTATTGTATCAATCTTAAACACTTGTCTACACGTCAAATTTAAATGATACCAAATATAAATATATTTGGTTACTACCTTAAGAAGTTTTTAATCTTTAACACTCAAAACAAAGGATATAAATGCTTGAACTATTGCAAAATAGCGTACATCATTTAATTTAGTTTTTATTTCAAAACAGATTTATAAATTGCTCACAATTAGTACTATTTCGAGTTTTACATGAAAAATATTATCTAAATATTCTTAAAATCACGAAGATTAAAAAATCCTTAGAATATTTTATATATCTGAAAGTATACAAACAGATATTTGTAAATCTTAAAATTATTGTTGAGCAAAAAATTGTCTGGACGAATGAGCGTTGTGTTTTCATTAATACATTTTAACATCGAAGTTATTAACTTATTGATGACAGTGTCTCTCAAATTTGTTAGAAATAAAATAATAGTTCTGGCAAAATGATCCTCTCAAATAAGTGGACGCATGGGACGTGGCCAGCCCTCTACTTTTCGATCTCACTTTCTCGGCTGACTTTATTATATAAAGGCATCACCATGTTTTGTGTGTGTATATTATACTACTATAAGGCCACGTCGCTGACTCACTCACTGACATTAATGTTTACCCACTTTCAGATGAGCTAGAAACTTGAAATTTGGCAAACTTATAGCTTCTAGTCTGTAACCGACAGAAAAATCCCAAAAAGTTGAAAATTTTTAATTTTTAACTCCCGAAAAAAATAAAAAATATTGGAGCAAATTTAAAGTCGGTGCGGACCTTTTTCGGAGGTCTTTTGTGGCTAAACGGTAAGACCTAAAAAAAACAGTTCTGGAATTACATTAGTTTTCATACACCCGCAAAGAAAACTCACTGGGGATTTGGGGGCGGAGCCCCCAACGTGCAAAGTGACTGTATATATATTATCCATGCCTCTTATTACCTGTTCAGACTATACGATTTTTTATACTTTAAAATGCCAGGCCTCCACCGTGGTTCGGATTCCACGTTAAACTGTAGGTCCTTCATTTCATCTCACAATCACCCTACCATTACACATTATTACACATTAGCGTAAGTGCGTATAACCCGAATGGGTAGTAAGACGCGGTGCTAATAATAATAATAATAATAATAATAATAATATACTTTAAAACAGTGAGTTACCACTTTAAGAATTTGTGATCCAAGAAATCTAAGTGGCCAAAGAGATTTTTAGAGACAGTCCACCCACACTAGAATAGGAAGAATATTGGAGAACCATGATGAACACATGATCAAGTGTACTAAAACAACTTTTTTGCACCGACCCAAGATTTGAACCTCAACCTCCTCGGTAATCTGCACTCCACTCCCTTGCAATCCTAACGCCTTAGACCAAGACGCTACTAGTGCGTGTGTTAGTGCAGTTGTTTGGCGACCATGTGTCGCGACGGAGAATTAGGGGTGCCGTGCATGCGGACACAGCCCAGAGCGTCACGCACAGCTGTTCAAAAAGAATACGAAATTAGTTTTTATTTTAACACCGAGTATTACTACATTTTCAGGATATATGCATATGTAGGAACTATTATATAATATTTAGCACCGCGTCTTACTACCCGTTCGGGTTATACGCTTTAAGTACTAATTACGTTAATAGATTTAGGAATCGGGAAGGTTGAATTAGAGAATGTGAACCCGCATTTTCATGGAGGGAGAGTGGAATTTTTTTTAGGAAAAACAACCCCTAATTCACCCGACCGAGATTCGAACCTCGATCTCCCCGTCCTCAGCAGTCGAGCTCAACACGACTAGCGCGTTAGCCAACTACGACACCGAGGCAGGTGTAAGCCCTATTAATTACGCTAATTAGGTAGGGATGAGAAAGATTTAATTTAGAGGATGAATACCAGCCTTTGCATGCAAGAAGAATAAAAAACATTTTGAAAAAAAAAATCACCCTCAGTACACCCGAACAGGATTTGAGCCCTAATCTCCCAGTCATTGGAAGTCTAGTTTAACACGAGGGTGACGCCTTAGACCATTCGGTCACCGAAGCAGGTACAAATGAAGTAAGTTCCAGCTGACACCCTGCGTTGATCACGATGCTTACCTTCTCTCACAAATATTTTTTAATACATCCAAACAAATAAAAAGCTTTCGGTCAAAGTTAAAGTTATGATACAATCAAATTACTAATGGCTTTGCAATTTTTTTTCTCTCCAAATTTTAAAGACGTGGGCACATAAAAAAGAATAATCTTGTTACATTTGTAGTTACTTCAGAAAAAAAAAAGTCCTATACGTTCCTAATTTTGAGTTATTGTACAAACGTTGGTGTGGGTACGTTATCTTTTTTCTACTACCATAGAGCGTATCCAAAACCAAACAATGGGCTTGTTAAATTTACCGTGAACTTGAAAGATTTGCGGAATACTGTTAACGTTTGTGTTTGAAGAAACTGAAGAAGGGATATCTAAAAATAAAAAATTTTAAACAACTTTAGCAAACTTACCTTTTAACACCGCATCTTACAATGTAATAATTAAACTAATGTGTTAGGGAAGAGTAAGATTTGGGATTATAAGAAGAGTGCCCGCATTTTCGTAGAGAGAGGGTAGAATAACTATGTAATGCCCTTAACCCTCCCCCTCCCTTCAGCCCGTTCCCTTAGTACAACCGACCAGCAGTCAAACCCCGATATCCCCATCGCAGTCCAGTCTTTGGCAAGAGTTATGCCTAAAACCATTCGACTACCAAAGTGGCTCAGATTATAGTCAAATTTTAATATTAAGGTTCTCATTTGACATTTCTATTTTCACTTAAATACGTCAAGTAAAGTGATCTGAAACAGTCACTTTTAATAATAATAATAATAATAATAATAATAATAATAATTAGCACCGCGTCTTACTACCCGTTCGGGTTATACGCTTTAAGTACTAATTACGCTAATGGATTAGGAATTGGGAAGGTTGAATTAGAGGAAGTGAACCCGCATTTGCGTGGAGGGAGAGTGGAAAACCATGTAGGAAAAACCACCCCCAGTTCACCCGACCGAGATTCGAACCTCGATCTCCTCGTCCTCAGCAGTCGGGCTCAACATGACAAGCGACACACTTTTAATAGATATTATCATTGTAATTAAATAACCTTAATAATATGGTAGACTAATAAACATTTTTGTCACAAAGCATATGTTTGTAATATCTAAAAAGCCTTGACTTGTAAAATTTGACTGTACATTCACCAAGTAAGTATCGCCGTTAATGCAGGTGGTAATATTAATTTATTAGGGCACATCTTTGCAACAAGTAAACGTTAACACCTTTATATACATGGATTAAACCAGAATTATTAATAGAGACTTAAACTTGAAACTGGAACATTACCTACTTTATATGAGTAGGATTTTGTACAACAATATTGTACTGATGTAGTCAAGAGATTTGAGGGTTATAGTGTGGGGAGGGGTTGAGATGTGGGTTATCCATTCCTTTGAAGACGCTGCTAGCCTTAATCTCAGCTTAGTACTTATAACAAGGGCTTTCAAAATTAAAGTGCCCGAGGGCTACAATTGAATCCAGGAGTCTAGTGAAGAGCCAGAATAATAATCATCTAATCTTTTTTATTTAAATTTAAAAATGACACCTTTACACGGGAAACGAAACCTAGACGTTTGGCTTAGTACCACGATGCTCTTACCCTTGAGATATCCTGGAGGACTATAACCGTGTCAATGGTCATTCTTCACTACTATCTTAGGGCAGAGTCTGTAATGGATGTACAGAAATCTTCAGAGCCACTAAGAATCAATTAATCAGCCACCTTCGACTCTGTAAGGCTTTAAGCTGCCAAGGATACAAGAACGATTGTACAAATGAGTATACTATTATGGTCTAAATAGCTCATATATTACTTTTTTAATTATGATTATAGTCGAATATAATATCATATTCTTTAAATTGATATTCAAATGCGGCTATAACTGTAAATTACAAATATAATAACTTGGTTATTTAATCCATAACGTATAATTTTTGTCAAGGTTTGCAAAGAAAAATGATAACAGGTATTTAACAGCGAATTAAACAATGTGTGGTAATCTAAACATAGCTACACATTCAAATTCTCAAACTAATATATACCATCTTTTTATTCGTCAATATAATACAGCAGATGCAAGGACAAAATATTAAGCATGGAGCTTTCATGGAGTTTTGCCAAGGAAACAAAAATTTCAGTTTCACGGCTAAAAACACCAATATTACTAGAGAAACTCAGCATGGGACACATTATACCCACGGGCTGCCAGTTAGATACAATTGATTTATATTATTGTGTATACTAAATAGGCCTATAGTGGAATTTTGTTCGGAAAGAACCGTTAAAGTATAATAACTTTTTTTTAGCGGCCAACCTTGAAAATCTTTACTATATTATTAGTGTTATTTTACAGGTAAAAAAAATATATATATACACCCACACACACACACACACATATATATATATATATATGCACACCCACACCCACACCCAAACAAATACATATACCCACCCCCACCCCACCCCCGCATACACATTAAATTACATTAAATTACATATATACATACTTTACACAAGTAACATTATACCTACGATTCTGGAAGCTATATGAAAGCTAGCGAGTATTTAAGTCAGCTACAAGAGCTTAATTTGTTGTTTATTTGTGTAACTATTATTTAAGTATTTTAATTTTAGCTGTCGTGATGAACAGAACGAGCTCGGGGGCTGCAAGTGGCCCGTAGGCCACGGGTTACACTTGCGTGGTTTATATGTTTTTCATCAATCCCTTCGGTCACACCACATAAGGCTGGATTACCGGATACGACGAGTAGGTCAAGGTCAAATCTTAGCAGGGTTAACAGGGGTATTTTCACACATGAAAAAATCACAATATACCCCCTATCTCCCTATTTTTACGCGGGCGTGCTTCCAACCTTCCTCTGCCTTAATACCTGACTGGGATTCGATCTCGAATCTTTCCGCCTTCATCAGTACATTATATATATATAAAACGAAAGTAACGCCTCAGACCATTAGACCATCAAGGCTGGTAACATAAATCTTATATAATACTAAATTCCTCCTATAAAATGTTAATCTGTGTCCACACATGGAAGTGACTTAATTTTCATCAGAGCCTCCTGATGTCCCAATTAATCCAGGCCAACACTTTAGTATTAGTACGATGTATTGTTTGGTTTGGATAACAATATGACGTGCTTTGTTATCGCGTTACGGATATTCCATCTTTCTCGCTTCTCCCATAATATGTTGCCATGTATGTAAACAATAGCTTTAGTACTTTTTTTTTTTTTAGCAACAGTTTAGTATTTTATATTTATTATAATGTTTACCCTCGGCACACTGTCAGGAAGAGCAAGGCTTGTGTAAAATATATTTTTAGTTGTTATAATAATAATAATATCATTATCATTATCACCGCGTTTTACTACCCGTTCGGGCTGTATGCACTTACGCTAATGTGTAATGGTAGGGTGATAGTGATATGAAATGGAGGACCTAAAGTTTAACGTGGGATCCGAACCACGGTGGAGGCCTTGGCATTCCCCACATTCACAAGATGTCTTGTCAGAGGTGAAGGAAGGGTTTGGAAATCAGATAAATCTATGCCGGGACCGAGGATTGAATCCCGGACCCCAGCACAGAAGTCCGACACCTTACCCCTAGACCTCCAGGTCACCGTAATATATAATAATAATAATAATAATAATAATAATAATAATAAAATATGAGGAAGAAGCATGTTTGTGCTACATGGATCTCCATAAATCAGTTTCGGAAAGATCACCTAGTACTAATGTACCGTTATCCAGTGAACGCCCGAGTACTAGTCAGCACATCCTTTCCGTCGATCTTCTTATCCTTTCATATCCTATGAGATGAGGATATGATGATAGTGGATATGATTAGGTGGCTCCAACGAGGATCTTAACCTAACTAAAGTCTAATCAACCAAAACTTGGTGACCATGGGAATTATTCCTCTTTCTAGAGAAAATCCCCCGGTACCAACCATAAATTGAAACCATGACCTATGTCTCAGCAGCCAGGAGCTCTAACCACTATTCCACGAGGTCAGTAATTAGTCTTATCTTTGAGCTAAATACATTATTTGCCAGGTGTCAGTTAAAATACATTCAAATATGAGATGTCCCTACTGAACAGAGAATATGTATGTATAAGTGGTCAAATGGGAAATGGTCGAGTGGTAAAAATATCACCGGTATTATTTTACCAAGTACTTGCCAACACTGTGGATCATGCGGACTAAATGTAAGATTCATCTATTCTAATTTGCTGCTAACGGAGACGTTAGTGTTCAACCGGAAATATTCGAGGGGCAATTATTTTATGCGTTTTTTCATTCGCCCACTGTAAAAATACCGATATAATTCTTCTAAATGTATTCAGATGGGTAGTAAGACGAGACCCTCTACCTCGAACCAGCAAAAAAAAAAAAAACCTATATGTATCCTGGAAACATCCCACGATAAACCACTCAGAAATATTTAATAACCCTTAGTGGGATACCCTCTCATTTCACAGACACAATAATGCATTGTGACAAATTACATCGAATTTAATCAGATCGGGTTCGAATAGTTTACGTGTATCGACCAAATTTAGTCGTAAAGTAGCTTTGATTATTAGTATGTTCTAGTCTGATAAATATTATACCAGGCAGCCACTCAAGGTGGATAATCCCTCTGGGAAAAGGACTGGGAGTGTGAATTACTAGGAAATTGAAGATTGCATTCATTCCAACGAAGAGATTATAACGGAGCTACCTAACACAATTTTCTCATTAGAGATTTTATCGTGTTTTCCAGTTTTCCCAGAAGAAAGTGTCATCCATCCACACACTTTCCGGTAGCGTAACCCTTTTATGGGGGTGGTCTAAAAATAGTACCCCTTTTATCTCTTCGTAATTTAAAAAAAAAACACGAAAAAATACCTGATATTGTAGATGGTATTATAAACGGTAATTTCAAATTTTAATAAAATTATATTGTAAATTCTTAGGTAGTAGTTTTAGATATGATATTAAATTTTTCTGATAGACTAAATAAAGTCACGACACAGGGAAAGAAAGGCTTATATATGAAGGGCTTGAGGCAAAAACATGATAGTATCATTTTATTAAAAAGATGTATTAGAAGTGATTTTTGGTAGCTTGCCTTTTGAACTAAAAGTAATATTTATAGTCGGTCAAAACCTTGAAGAAAGTTAATATATAACAATATTTTTTTAATTTTTATAGCTAGATATAGGGATTTTATAGACGTTTAAATAGTAACCATCTAAATATAAGAGGCGTTTACATATAAAAGTCGTGGTAACACATCGTGTTCCGTCAACTATCGACTTCCATGACTATGGTACGTAAAAATCGAGTACTGAAGCATTCCGGATAACTATAGTTCCAGTGATCTCCATCATACACTGGAACACTGAAAGGAGTAACAGGAACAGAAATCTCAGATAAGAGTTAGATAGTTAAAAAATAAAAATAAATAGGGTTAACATATTTTAAAAAGTAATTTGGATACTACAACTTATACAATTCAAGAAATCACCAACTTGTGTATGGTTATGTATTAACTTGTTTTAGTGTGTTTTATTTTCACTTTCGTTAAAAACTAGTTTGTCAATTATTTGTGTATTATGTCATGTTTGTTAGTTTGACCAATTTGACTCATACTATAATAAATGTAGTCAAGATAAATATTTTAAATATCAAAGTTTGTTAAGGAAAAATAGAAAAACAAAATCTAGTATAAATAACTTGTATAAGTATTAATCGATATCTTCAATATTCAATCTATCAATTAAATTTATTTGAACTCATACCTTTGTAATTTAATAACGGCAATATCTAAGTGTTGGCTTATATTATATTCATTTACTCCTTACGAAAGATCAATTATAATGTTTTCTAAAATATTTTTAAATATAAGAGGGTTATTATGTTTTTGCCCTGACCCCGTCAAATGTCCATAACATTTCGTCAAAATATACAGTGATTTGTTTACCAGTTCCACGATCATAAGAACTTTTTAATGATTTAATTATATACCCAGTGGTGTAATGCTTACCCACTGAAATTCTTTCCATACCCTTAGGGATAGGATATTCACAATTTGAGAAACACTGTTTTAGAAAGTATAACAAAGACATTTAATTTAATTTTTAATTATTTATTTTATCACAGCGTCTTACTACATCTTTATTGTGTACGCATATAATTATGATCATTACTCTAATAGGGCAGGGAATGGGACATACAGATTTGAGAGGTAAGCTACATGCATTTGAGTAGAAGTTGAGTTAAATACACGCTCATTAGACATGACTGGGATTAAAACCACAATCTCCACGCCATCAGCAGGTTTACGAGAGTTTAGATCATTTGCCCATTGAAGCGGATTTAATTTTTCATCAAGTTAACTATTGTGTAGTTATGCTTTTAGTGTTCAGACTAGGATGTTTTGTACTTGATGGAAACATGTATGTAGCAACGAAACCTAATGTTTTGGAGAAAACAATTTAGAAGAATAAGGAAGTGGACAGTAATATTTGTATTTGAATCAATGATCTCGGTTTTTGGATACTTTTTGTTGTTGTTAAATGCAAAGATCTTTTAAAGCTTCCCAAAATCCCCAATGACCAAGTCATCTGCAGTCCAGTCTATTGTGGAGAGGGTGATCTGGCGGTCTAGGGGTAGGGTATCAGACTTCTGTGCTGAAGGTCCGGGGTTCAATCCTTGGTCCCGGCACAGATTTATCTGATTGCCAAACCCTTCCTTCACCTCTGACAAGACGTGTATTAATAACAATTTGGTAATGTGTGGAATGCCAAGCCTCCACCGTGGTTTGGATCCCACGTTAGACTGTAGGTCCTCCATTTCATCTCACACTCACCCTACCATTACACATTAGCATAAGTGCATATAACCCGAACGGGTAGTAACAGGTGGTGCTAATGATAATAATACTGTGGAGAGTGAGTCTTTATACCAAGCAGCCACAGAAGCGGTTACTATTCACTTAAATCGGTAATTAGATAAAACGTATTTCCCACAGTCAAAAGTTGTAAAACTATGAAGTTATAATGAATAACAATAATAGTTTAAAATTATCAATAACATAATTAATTACCTGCTTTAGTCCTCGCGTGGTCTAACTCGCTAATTTCTTGTTAGACTAGACTGCTAAAGACGCGGAGATCGGGGTTCGATCCCGGTCAGGTGCATTGAGGGGGATTTTCCCTAAATGGTTTTCCACTCTCCCTCCACGCAAATACGGGTGAATTCCCTCTAAATTAAACCTTCAGAGTCCCTAAACCATTAGTGTAATTAGTACATAGGCATATTACGGGAACGGGTAGTAAGACGCGATGGCAAAAAATATATTATTAATTAATATCTGCCCTGAATACGCTATTTTCAGCTAAACACAGCCCTAGCCTTTGATGCATTCGAAGGAATTCTTAATAATTGCGTACAGTATGAACACCTTTAAATCCTATAGTGTGGTGACGAGGTATATAACATGGTTGTGTTTTAATAGTCTAAAATACACCAAATTGTAAAGATGAAAAGAAAACTACTAGAAAAATTCCAGAATTGATGGAAAACTTCAGTGGTAAAAAACTCTCAAGGATCCGAAAACAACTCTCAAAGATCCGAAAACAACTTTCAAGGATTCGAAACAACTTTCAAGGATCCGAAAACAACTTTCAAGGATCCGAAAACAACTTTCAAGGATCCGAAAACAACTCTTAAGGATTAGATTCCGATTCCAATTCCTTCGGTTGAAGATTAAAGCTCTCTCTCTCTCTTCCAGTATCAAAATAGTATTTCCTTCTACAAGATATTCCAGTGTTCAATATGTTATTTGAACAGAGTGTAGACGAATACCTCGGCTTACTGGTCGGCATGGTGTTCATGTTGAGGTTTCCCCCCCCATTCTGCCAGAGAGTCGTGCATTAAGATTAGAGCGTGTGGACCACAAACATCTCTACTACCCGGGTCAGTCAGAGCAAATACTAGGACCACAAGTTTAGCCAATATTTGGACCACAAAGACGGGCATTGGAGAAACAGGGTTGAGCTACAGAATGTCGAAGATTAGCTTTTCTCCTAAAATGCGATACATTTATGTTTAATTACATTTTTATACCCAAAACCATTGTTTTATTAAAAGTAAAGATGTGTTTTATTTTCGGAAAACCATAGTGCACTTCTAAATCCTAGCTCAATTTGGTTCAAACCTGCTTCAGTGGCCGCCAAATGGTCTAACGCGTTACTCTCGCAGTAGACTAGACTAAAAGTGAACGAGGTTCGAATCTCGGTCGGATGTATTGAGGGTGGTGATATTTCCAAAATGGTTTACCACTCTCCCTCCACGCGAATGTGGATACACTTCCTAATAATATTGCGTTCCTAGTCCCTAAAGCTTTTATTGTAATTGGTACATAAACGGATAACCCAAACAGGTAGTAAGATGCGACGGAAAAAAAATGTTGGGTTCAAATACAGGCAAATTCCTTGGTGGCGGTATTTCGTGGTATTTCCAAAATGGATTTTACATCCCATCTCAGATCAATGCTATGTGCCTACCAATTTAAAAACCATCTTTGCAGCATTAAATTGAGAAGCTAAACGTAAGGATTAGATATAAACGGATTATGAGTATAAATTATATCTTAATCAGTCATGTATGAAGCGCATTTAAAAAGATTAGTTCATTTTTTCTTATATAATTCGACTGAAGTTAATTTAGGTTATATTATATAAACTGATAACATACCCTTCATTTATACTGTAAGGCTACCTTGAATTATTCCACTGTGGTAAAGCATATTGGATTGGATCAATTTGTAATCAGTCAAAGTAAAAGTCCAAAAGTGACACACCACATTATTTTTTAAATTTATTTGGAATTAATAACTCCACTCTTAAATATTATGGGGTATTTATTATATTTTGAAAACTTAAGTCACCATGAGTTTTAATTTGAGAAAAAGTTTTTCTTTTCATGGTTTCTTTCGGTTTCCATTTCGAACACTTAATTTATTTTTCACAACATTATAATTTAAGAACTATCGGAAAGGTTAGAGTGGCGCTGATACTGAACATTAAATTATTTATATTGATTGAAATTTAATATATGATATTCACTATACTAATATAGATAACACTTTTAAAAGTGTTTTCTCGTTTAATTATTTATTCTATCGCATTAGAAACTCTAAAGTTCACTGCCGCAATTACAAAATTACGCCACCTAACTTTCTCTTGAACTAGTTCTATCCAGTTCACCTCATTACACCTTATCCCTATCTTGAGATAGTTTTATCCAGTTGACCTAATTACACCCTATCCCTATCTTGAGCTAGTTCTATCCTGTTCACCTAATTACACCTTATCCCTATCTTGAGATAGTTCTACCCAATCAACCTAATTACAACCTCTCTCTTTCATGTATCTTTATAATGTTATCCTCCCATCTGCGTCTATATCTTCTCAACGGTCTATTCCCATTGGGTTTACTGGTAAATACTCTGAACAAGGTTCGAGATTTTCCCACTCGTACTGTATGTCCTGACAACCGTAATCTACGAGACTTTGAATATTCCGACATGTATCAAGATAAGTATAGGCTATGTAACTCGACATTAAGTATCCTCCAATCTTCCTTAGTGTACACATATCAATAAAGAGATAAAATTTATATACGAAAGACACACTCGCCTTAAAGTTGTTTTTACTCAGGCTTACTTTAAATAAATCATATGCATTTTTTTTTAAATTCTAAACCTTATTTTAAATCCAGATGGGGTGCACTATGCATAATTTTACTGCAGTAGGATTCCTCATCCTTTATCAACGTGAATATTAGCATACCCACTTAAAAAGATGCCCTCTTCAAACTGATAGATGGGGGCTTCTTAGCTAAAGTATCTGATAACGTAATAGTTAACGACTGTAAATTATCATCATTAGAACATGCAACATTTTATAACTGTACGATAGTGTTTTTGGCTTTTAATAAAATATAATTGGTGACCTGGTAGTCTAAGGTTAAGGTGTCGGACTTCTGAGTTGGGGTCAGGGGCACAATCCTTGGTCCCGGCACAGTTTATCTGATTGCCAAACTCTTCCTTCTCCTCTAACAAGACGTGTATTAATCACAACTTGTGAATGTGTGGAATGCCAGGCCTACCGTGGTTCGGATTCCACGTTAAACTGTAGGTCCTCCATTTCATCTCACATTCACCCTACCATTATACATTAGCGTAAGTGCGTATGGACCGAACGGGTGGTAAGACGCGGTGCTAATAATAATAATAATAATAATAATAATAATAATATATAAACAGCAAAATTATATATACATATACAATTCATATAGAAGTTTCAAGAAATTTATAATTTTCTTTTACAAAAAGTAATTTTTCTCTGATAAAGTAGTTTTTTTTCTTTGCACCAAACTGTATCCACCCACAGTATCAGGAAGAGAAGAAGCAACAAATCTAAAAATGGGCACACGACGGCCTCGTGAGGGTTGTGACGTCACAGAGAGCTTGAAAAATAAAGATGTAATTACAGCAGAGCCGTATTTAACTGTCACGTGCATGGTGCCACTAAGAATCTTCAAAAAGAACCATCTGAAGGGGTACTTTTATACTTAAAAAAAAAAAAATCTTTCGTCGTGTAAGGTGAGGATGAACCCTACATTATTTTGATTTAAATTAATTTTAGCACCACGTCTTACTACCCGTTTGGGCTATACGCTTAAGTACTAATTACGCTAATGGGCTAGGAATTGGGGAGGTTGAATTTAGAGGAAGTGAATCCATATTTGCGTTGAGGTAAAGTGGAAAACCATTTAGGAAAAAAAAAACCAGTTCACCCGACCGAGATTCGAAACTCAATCTCCCCGTCCTCGGCAGTCAAGCTAAAAACAAAAGTAGCGCGTTAGCTAACTACGTCACCGAGGGAGGACTATTATTTTGAGTCTGAGTTTTATTGATAATATGGGCTGAAGAGAGTAGTGTTGAATTCTGTATGAGATCATTTTAAAATTTTAATTTCATAACCAGCATCATTGCAATCAATATATTGCTATTAAATTAATTAACATAAGTCAAGCCGCTTCAGTGGCCGCGTGGTATAACGCGCTAATCTCGTATTGGACTAGACTGCTGACGATGGGGAGATCAGGACTTGATCCCAATCAGGTTCACTGAAAGGGGTATTCCAAATATGTTTTCCACTATCTCTCCAGGCAAATGTGGGTACACTTCGTCTATACCAACCCTTATCAATACCTTAAATATTAGTGTAATTAGTACATAGACGTATAACCTGAACAGGTAGTAAGAGGCGGTGTTAAAAAACCCCAGCATAATAGTGTCGGGATATTATATAACAGCAGTAACTTGGGAAAAGGCGACAGTCTCGTCTTGTATGAATTACTGTGAGGATACGTCTTTATTTTAATCTCGGCCGGGTGTAATGAGTTGGTATTTCCTCAAATAATTGCCTTTCTCCTGTCACCCAAATGTGGTTAAGCCTTACGCTATTAGTACCAATATAAGTATAGATCTCGGACGGGCTATGAAATTATTATTATTATTATTATTAGCACCGCGTTTTACTACCCGTTCGGGTTATACGCACTTACGCTAATGTGTAATGGTAGGGTGATTGTGAGATGAAATGGAGGACCTACAGTTTAACGTGGAATCCGAACCACGGTGGTGGCCTGGCATTCCCCACATTCACAAGATGTCTTGTCAGAGGTGAAGGAAGGGTTTGGTAATCAGATAAATCTGTGCCGGGACCGAGGATTGAACCCCGGCCGCCAGCACAGAAGTCTGACACCTTACCCCTAGACCACCAGGTCACCCGCTATGAAATTCAATGCATAAATTTATATTAGGGCCTATATGATAAAATTATTAATAATTTAGATAAAAATAGATAAATCATAAAATATAATTAGTATGATCATTATTTTGGTTACATTAATTATTTAGATCAAAACCAAATTAATTTTAACACACGTAAAACAGACAAACACACTATTCTGTTAAAATTTATTATATTCATTTAATTTATTAAATATTTATTTAGAAAATATAATATACTTAAAAAGATCGGAGATTAACTATATATTTAAGCTCACAACTCTTCATTTAAACTTTCAATTTTTTTTCTTTGATGATGTTAAAGTAAATCTAAATCACTTGAGAGATTATTAAATAATTTTATAGTGCCAACATTATGTTTATCGGTGATTTTATCAGTTGCCTTTCAAGTTTGTTCATATTTATTGCGATTTATACAACTACCCTGAATTCTGATTTTAATCTCGTTTCGAATTAAATGTGAAAGCATGGATTTAAACCGGAATTTAAAAGTACTTCAAAACTATCATTAATTACTTGAAAAGTATTTACTTAAAAAAATTAGTTGAATTGAAATGGGGCAGTTTTTAAGACAGAATCTTGCGATAGCGTCTATCTTATTAAAGTAGTCAGTCAAAATCGTTGGCCTCTCTTAGGGACATTATATCATGGCATATCTTGTCTCTTCGATCAATGCACTAATGAACTTTACATTATCTCTAATTAGAGATCTTCATTATTAAAAGCTTCCGGGTTGCAGTAGTAATCATAAATCTCTAATAACTAAATGTATTACTAATTTAATCATCATTGGCAATATTGTCTTACCATTGATCTGTTTTAAGGGAATCTATTTTATATCATGCGGTGTAGAAAATACCTAAATGGCATTCAATATTAGTTAGAAAATATCTTATAGATGCAATTATTGTATTTTAAGGATGAACATATTAAAATAATAATATTATTATTATGAGAACCACATCTTACTACCCGTTCGGGCTATTCGCACTTACGATAATATGTAATGGTAGGGTGACTGTGAGATGAAATAAAGGACCTACAGTTTAACGTGGAATCCGAACCACGGTGGAGGCCTGACATTCCACACATTCACAATTTGTGATTAATACACGTCTTGTCAGAGGTGAAGGAAGGGTTTGACAATCAGATGAATCTGTGCTGGGACAGAGGATTGAACCCCAAACCCTCAACACAAAAGTCCGATAACTTATCCCTAGACCACCAGGTCATCCACATTTAAAAAATAATTAGCTATAACGTATTAATATTTTTTATTATCTGATAAAATCTACGTAATATTATTTTATTTATATAATTATGATGAATCTAGATATTTTAAAAGTAAGCCAATATATGTATGTTTAAAGTTAGACAGCTGTGAATGCTATCAATAAATCAAACAGATCAAGCAAATACTTGGAATTGAACACGTACAAAAGTAATTAATGACCTTGATACCCATATTGATGGACCAATTAAACATCAAGCTTACCTATTTTGGTTTACTAGTGATGATGAACGTGTGTGTTCTGGGTGGTTTCCTATTATCTCCGCAATCAAATGCGGGTACAGACCAGATGCTTAGTAAGATATAGTGCAAAAAGGAAAATCAACCTCTGAAAGAATATGTTGTTTCAACTCCTGGTGGGGTCAGAGTTACTTAGTCAAAATGAGTTTCTAAAAAGGAAGAGGAAGGAATTACTTGTAGCTCACTATAAATAAGACCTCATGCAATTTCTTGTCTATTGTGCTTGGATAAAGTAAATATAGAAACATTATAATTATATTTAAACGAATTTTTCACAAACTCAGAGTTAAAAATATTTTATTTGATATTAAACTATCAATTATAATATATTTTAACTCCTTTGCAAGATGTGGGTGATACAACTAAGCATTTATGTAAAAATAATCTCTTTAGTTTATCTTTTATTAAATATTATGTGCAAAGACGTCACACTTTATAGCTACGACTGCCAATATAAAAGAGTGTCTAAACTTTTGTAGCTCAGTATGAACATTTTAAGTGAGTAAAAAGTTGTTTAAAGGATATTTAAAGTTATTAAAGTGTCAGAGAAATAACCTTTCCTTAACTTGACTTGAGACAGTTTATTTTTTTCAGAGAACATTCGTTTACAGAAGAGCTACTGAGGTATTTTGATTGCGTAAGAACAACCTCATTCCCAAGAAGAGTTCTCAACAAAATTGAAAACATTGATTTAGATAAAGAAGAAGGCATGAGCGTTGATTAGGAATTCTGATAAGAACATTTCGATAGGCAACGGTAATAGAAATTTTAATTAATGCAAATTTTATGTTTGATTTCTTGATTAAAAATAAATTTTATGTTGGGTTGTGTATTAGGTTGGTTTGTTTTTAATTAAGCTTAAGAAAATTTGACATACTATTTTTTTGTTTCGGCAAAAATTAATTGTAACTTTAATATTTCAATACGTCTGTATCCACTTATGACATATCAAAAAGCATATTGTATAAGTATATTTGGAATTGAACGGTTATATGTTATGCGATTATGCGGTTATGTTATGCGATAAAAATGCTTATTCGAAGAAATTATTATTTACTACGGGGATCGGAAAAACCTGCCAGCCGCTTCGAAACAACTCTATCCAGCCAGACGATTGTTTCCCCTCTCTCGCCTTACTAACTCTTGATAGGTCTCCCTCCTTCCCCCACTCCAAACCCCGTGCGGCCGATTAGGAATCGAAGCTGCAAGAGCGCGTTAGTAGAAAAATTCAAAATATCAAGAAAATGTACTTTATTTTAGATCAATTTAGGCAGATTCTCAGCGGTAACTCTAGAATATTAATATACTACTTTGTTAAGAATTTCGTAATCTCTGTTTTTATTTATCTAAATCCATTTTCCAGTTATACTTATTTTGGGAAATCATGCTGAAAACACTACATTACACAATTTTTTTAAAGTAAAAATAACTAATAAAATACATTTTTTAATACATATAATCTTTGAATAGCCCTTTTTTTTTAATCGAAAAAGAACTATTAAATTTAGATATAATATTTACTACTAGATATAACCCTAGAACAATGCCTCCAAAATACGTAACTTTATGAGCTTATATAGGACTATTAAAGGGAAAATAAAAGATCTTCGATATGTAAGAAGTGTGTACAGTGCATTCGTATTTGAATGATTACTTGAAATTTTCCGTAGTGACGATGGGGGACAAACCGAAAAAGTTTCTTGTTAACAGGTGCCGTATTTTTCTATTAAGAAAGAATAAAGATTTGTGCAAAATGCTTATTTGAGAAGCCCGTCTAAAATATTCAAAAACGGCCTTTTCAACGAAGTTTTTATCCAAATATAATTTAATATTTCAACAATATATAGTAATAGGAACATCTATTAACTCTTTATCTTTATTAATATTTAATCAGAAATGATCCACTTGCAATAGTGTTCGTGTAGATTTACGATTTCAAGCAGATTATAATAATTGATTGGCATGTGATGCGCGTTATTAATAATGAAATAAAATATTTTTATAATAGTTTAATCATTTAAATGTTTGATATTGTTTGAGCATGCAAACAGGTATTTTAAGTTTAAGAGTGAGAACACTTCTCTTTTCAATTTTTCAATTTTATTAATTTATTAAATTATGTGCTTGTATATCAACCTATGTACAACTAAGGTTACATTTGTTTATATCTTTAAATCACTTAATGCTCGTTAGAACAAATTATATTAAATCGTGAAAAGTGTGATAGTTATTTGTTTATCATTTACAAGTAATTATATCTCCAAGAATGATTATGATTACTTTTTACTTCCTCCTATAGATAAAGTATTTTATTAGTTGAAAATTTTGCTCTATAGATGACCAATTTTGAAAATTTAAGTGCGCTTGCACCCAAAAAGTTGTCTTACAATTTTGTATATCCCGTGTCTGTCTTAATTTGGGACTGCAGAAGAAATAGTTTTATGGACTTAGTTCGAATTTAATATTCAGATATTAGGGAGTTTTTTTATAAATTTAATTCTAGCCGGAATTAAGGGTGGTTTACTATTGAATTAATTATCAATGAAAGTTTTCAATTTTTCGAGAAAGTCTTGGTTGATTTTGATTAAAAATAGTTATCAAGGGAGTGTTTTAAATTGCAAATAATACTATACATTTGTTTTTCAGTGAAATATTAGTATAAGTGTGGTTGTTTTATAATTATATATATTGTGAATGTCAAAATTTAAAAAAATGTCTAATTCACTTAGTTAATATTTTATATCAGAATAAAATAGTGTGATTATAATAATTATAATTTAAATATCAAATTAGCTTTTATTTTTCTTAGAATAATGTATTTATGAGTATATTACCGATAAGTGGCATTTTAAAATTTTGTCAACAACTATAATAGGCTATATTATAAGGTATGTACTAATGTATAATTTCATTAATTTCAGATAGACTCGTTTAATGTATGGGTATAAAAATTAAAACACATAATAAGATAAAAGTTAACAAGAAAATATCTTAAGTATAAATTATATGATGGCGTTGCTTTAGAAATAGAATGGTCATAAAATTCTCTATACGGATGTAATAAAATACACAGAAATATCAACTTCATTTAAATAATGGCTTATTCACGTTCAACGCAGTCTCGCGCTATAAATCGGTAAAAACGGAAATATTAAACGAAACCCACTTCATGTTTCCGATACCATAGAGCAAGAATTTCTTGGATGTAGAATGTACAATTCTTTACATTAGTAGATTATGTCAGGTTATTTTTTTTTTAAGTAAAGTAGGCCTACCTTTTCACTTTTAAATATTTCCCTTTTCTTCTGGGATGTTAGATATCTCGATGGTTTTAACTATCTAATAATATTGGAATGTATTTGCGTAGGTGGAAGAGTTTTGTGTGAAGTTCGTGCAGTGTTGTAGACTACATTCCTACTGTTCTGTGAAGCTTAAATTAGGATAGATACACATTAAAGGACTTGGAATTGTAATAACAGTGTGTGACATTAAACATTCCTTCAAACAATATTGCTTGAGCTACAGTTCATTTCAGATATGAAGAAACTTTTTTGAATATGCTTCAAGTCATGTGGCTCTTTTGTCTAGTGAGTTTGAACATAGTTAAGGTAATATAACATAATAATAAACGTAACTATTACTAAAAGCAAGCTACAGTACAATGAATAACTAGTCCATAAAGAACAAAGCGCTTGTGAGACGATGTGGTTGTTGTGCTTCCTAAAAAAACTATAAGATGTTTACAAAGTTAATAACTTAAAATATCTCACCTGTGGATATGATCGTTAAAGCATATAACCTAATCAAAAACTAAGATACTTTGGTTTAGATAAAAAATGTACTTTTCAAGCTGTACGAAAGTTGTTGAATTACGAGTTATTAGGAGCTCACTATAAATATTATACCAGATATTAATTAACTCATGTTTGTGCCTAGAGCCTTTAAAAAAGATTATTCAATTAATTATCACGTTTAACATAAGTTTAGTAGGTTATTTGGAACCCACATCGAAGGTCGCACGGTAAAAGGAGTCACTATTTCAATAAGCAGGATTACTGTTGGCGGGGAAAAGGTGGGGTAGGACCAGGGCTCAAATCTTGTAAGGATGTATTGAGGGTGATTTTCCCTAAAATTATACCTTTTTTAACCCTACCCTATACGTATAAATTAGTAATTTATTCATCTGATTAAAAAAAACTGTAATTCTATGCGTATAACTCTAGAAAGAGGGGTAGGGGGAATTGATTATATATATATAAAAAAAGTGAAAAATGTAAAGGAAAGCTACATCATCTAGCTCGATCTCTGCTCATGAGTTTTAAAAATCAATATTTGGCGGCACATTGTCCTTGAAGCTGGTTTTGACAAGCTTAGTCGCCGTGATTTACGCCACCATAAAATATGTGACGTTTACATGACCCAAATTGTGAGCTTGCTCCGTTTTCATTGCACTTGCTGACATATCAGGCGGGTGGGTGCGTCCAATGAAAACACGTTCCCAGTGTTAACAGGATGAAAAGCGTTCGTCTACCCACAGTCCCACATCATTGATATAAAGTTGTTTCACCACTAACAGTGTGGGTGCCAGTTAGCCAAAGTTAACCATATCTACTCTCAAGTATCCATTCACCAAACCATATATGCCAGACGATATTTTCGATTTGTCCCTTTTGTCAGTTAAAACTTCACAACAAACAATTTGTTTTCAATCATGTTTTGTTTTTGACCTATTTACGTTATTGAAACATGAATTTATGAAAATAGTCTTTTGAATGTTTATCTTTTGTGGAAGCTGCGTTTATATTTCACTTACAAATGATTTACAAACGAGAGCTACTAAAATTCTGCGTTCTCGTCACAAATTGATATGGTTAACCAGAAGAGACGAAGGCCGTCGATGACGTCAAACCAACGTTTTTGGTTGTGTTTATGCACATCTATTTACAAAATATAAACGTTTTATTTAGAAACTATTACTTAATTTTGCTCTTTATATAAGCTATAAAATATATTTATTTTAGTGTACAGTTTGTAATAAAAATAAAAAAGTGTGAATATAATATTTAATTTATTATTTCATGTATTATAATATATTTTGTTGCTACAACGACGAAACCAAAACTATAAGAGTTTTTTTAATATTCATTTTAATTTTGTAAGGAGAAATAAATGATAAAATTATATCTTTCTTATTCTTTTAATTAATTCTACTTATTTGATTTTTAGTCTTTTATGATGACATGTTTCGGTGTTATATGTTACACCATCTTCAGGTCTTATTTATGATGATGATTTGTTTAGAATACATATCGTTGGAAGGGTTGTGAAATTTTGATCATCCCACAATAAGTTTCATGAATAATAGTAATAAAAAATAAAAATTTCACAAACCTTCCAGCAATTTGTATTTCAAACAAATTATCTTCATAATAAATAACACACAACACCGAAACATGTCGTCATAGAAAACTAATGATCAAATAAGGAGACGGCAATAAAATAATAAGAAAGACGATTTAATTCTATCATATAATAATTTTATTAATATATTTTGTTCATTTGATAAGTTCTTACTACCAAAATCACATTATAGTAGGTATAGATAATCATTGTACTTGTGAAGTATCAGCCAATACGAAAACTAGGAAAAATTATAGTCAGTTAAATGCCAGTGTTTTATACAAGCAGACCAAAATAATTAGCTTTTATATTTTTAAACTTCATATTTGAAAAGTATTGTGGTAGTCATACCTGGTTAGCTATGCACGAATTTTCTTAGTTTTAGCGTCAATGTCTGTATGAATGATCCTAAAACTTTTTAGTCACGAGGATTCTCTAGCCAAAGAAAAGCGGATTCATGGACCCCTCGATGTAGGATAAATGATTTAAAAAAATGTTAATCATAATTATAGAGCATACTTTAGAAATAAATTAGTCATAATAAGTAATAAAATATAAAGTAATAATTAGGGAAGTATTAATTAGAAGTTGTATTCACACTTTTGATTAATAGCACAGTTTACTAAGAAAAGAATAAATTATTTACACATAGGTAAAAAAAGTGACTTTCAACCAATAATTAGAATAAAAATCATCCTATTTGCTTTGATAATGGTATTAAAAAACTTAAAAGTTAATTGGATTTTTTATGTATATTTTTTATGTGCACCACGTTTTAATATGAGTTATAACTTTTCACATATTTCTACTAAAGGGCAAGGAATACCAAGGTGTAGTGATAAAAAAATATATGTAAATTTCATTCACATGGAAAGTGACTTAAGACCCATTTAGGAACTCAAACCCTATTCTTACGTCACAATGAAACCATACCCTACGTGTCCATCAATGCAGGTTACAATAATATTATAGGGCGCTAATTAGACGCGTTATTTTTAAATGTTATTTTTCTAGAGAAGTTTTTATTGTGAAAGGTATGAATGTTTTAAATAAATTTAATTTAGTTTACCTTTCACAAATTAATTAGAATAATAAAAAGATAAATGACGTAAAGTGAACTTAATTTTTTAAAACAGCTTACGACTTTGGGCTTAAATCCCACATATCATTCTTATTAATCTCTCCTCATTTTAATTTGGGATTAGCTATTTAAAATATATTAACAAATATTTTTTATTCATTAATTACCTCTATTGAAGTTTAATAAAAAAAATTGGAAAAAATTAAACATTTATAAAATTATACCTCTAATATAGCTATACACACATGTACACACATTTAAGTGAAACCCATGTTGGTGAAAATATATGGCTACATGTAAAGCTCAATTAATTTAGTTTACCATCGGTGGGGTTCAAATACCGGTTAATAAATGGTTTTTACACCTCTTCATCCACACAAATTATTATTATTATACATTTCGGAGGCATTACTACCTATAGTGGGATCTTATTCTAAAAAAAAAGCTCTAAATTATTATTGACGTGTTCTATTTCCCCCTCCATGATCCACCAAGTGAGGTATACCCAACTTTTCCCTTCTTTTGTTTGCAGAGCTCTTAAATCTTTCTAATTTATCGGTCAAGTTGGAACTTTGTACGTTGTTCTTCTATGACCCAGTAGGGTTATGATAATACAGAGTGAGTAAACAGCTGAGGACCTTGCAACTGTTCGTGTCATTTAATTACATTATTCAAGAAGAATATGTTTGGGTTGGACTTCATTAGATTGTCCCCATTTGGTTCCATAAAATTCTCTTCATTCTAATCAATATTATATAGAGTTTCATCTAAAATTTTATGTAGCCTTAATCCTTTTTTTTTACTATTTAGCAAAGATTTAACCGTTAGGGTAGCACTATTTTATGTAAATAGGTTAAAGATGAGTAGGTAGAATTAAGATTAAATGTAGGTGAATTTGCGTGTATGAAGGGTGAAAAACTTTTTACGAAAACCCAGACTCAGTACACAGACATGGATTTGAACCCCGATCTCCTCGTCACCTGGAGTATATTGCAATATCGACGCCTTATACCATTCAATCACTATTAAGGGTAATTATTTGTTAATTACAGACTTTTATTTATCGCAAAAAATTTATTTATTAGATTATTCAAATAATTAATAGAATAATTATAATGTAAACATAGGCCTAATTATCGCCAGCTTATCACCATTTTATTACTAAAATGAATTATAATAGCTCAATAAAATATATATCTTTAAAGTATTAAGACTTTTTTTTATCTGGAAACATACGACACACATTCCAGGAGTACCACCTTTATTCTCGAGTTCTAGTTTTAATTAACATCCAACAGTGCAACGAATATTTGTTTAGGCAATTCAATGTGTGACCTGAATAATTGTTTCTTCATAAAATGTGCCCATTCGTTTTTATCATATTTGTTTAACAGATCGAACTCTCCAACCCATATCTTCCTCGTGTGAGACGAGGCACGTATTGCAAACCCACCCATTTAGCACGGAGCTTGATGAAAGCGTGTTTACCATTTTGGTTCTCACCATGCGATGTGCCCTCACGATCATAAAGCATGGATAAATGGACATTAGAATGTTACGTCAAACATGTCATATTTAATATTTAAAGGTGAGCTGGTGGTCTAGAGGTAAGGTGTCAGGCTTCTGTGCTAGGGTCCAGGGTTCAATCCTCAGTACCGGCACAGATTTATCTGATTACCAAACCCTTCCTTCACCTCTGACAAGACGTGTATTAATCACAACTTGTTAATGTGTGAAATGCCAGGCCTCCACCGTGGTTCGGATCCAACTTTAAACTGTAGTTCCTCCATTTCATCTCGCAATCACCCTACCATTACACATTAGCGTAAGTGCGTATAACCCGAACGGGTAGTAAGACGCGGTGCTAATAATAATAATAATAATAATAATAATAATAATAATAATATTAAAACATGCTTTAGTGGCAGAATGGTTTAAGGCGTAACTTTCGTATTAGACTAGCCTGCTGATGACTGGGAGATCGGTGTTCCAATCTTGATCAGGTCTGAGGGCTATTTTACCTAAATTGTTTACTCGTCTTCTTTCACGCAAATGCGGGTAGTCTACCTTTAACATTATTTATTACTCATCCTTGGCCCATTATAATAATTATTATAAATTCATTTAATACGGTGACAAAAAAATAATAAACTGGCGAAACTTTTAATAAATCCTTTGCCTTATCGATGTGGAATAAACGTTAGGCCGAACTTATCTGGCTTGTCGAAGGCGGTAGATAAGGGTTGGTATGCCAGTAATTTGTTCCCTAAAGGGTTTTACAAACTTACTTCACGTAAAATTTCCTCTAAAAGGTTATGTTTACCTTTTTTTTTTATTCCTACACAACAAAGAAATTAAATGCCACCCGCTTCGGTGGCCAAATGGCCTAACACGCTAATATCATGTTGGACTTGACTGCCGAAGACAGTGAGATTGGAGTTCGATCCTGGTCAGTTGCACTAAGGATGTTTTTTTTTCCTAAATCATTTTCCACTCTATCTTCACGCAAATGCTGATATAATTCATCTAAATTAAACCTTCATAATCCCTAACACAGTGTAATTTTGCATAGGCATATAACCCGAAGGGGTAGTAAGACGCAGTGCTAAAAAAACCACCAACTAAATGACAGACCAAACTTATGTTAGAGCAGACTAGCTATGTCATGTCCTCATGTTCATCTATGGCTAGGGCTGGATTAACTAAGAGAAGTGAAATGGGGACTAATCACTTGGTAGTTGTCATGGCAACGCTCAGCAAACTGTTCCAGTAAATAAAGAAACGTTCACTAGCGTGGGGTAGTAAAGTTCACATTATTAAAGTTGACATAAGCAAAAGTACTCTTAAAACAATTAATTTGTTGTTTTTAAAATTAAGTAGAACATAAACAAAGTTATTAAAAATAAGACTCATATAAATTGAATATTTTTTCAAGCACCGCATCTTACTACCCGTTCGGTTTGAACCCATACGTACTAATTACGCTAATGTATTAGGGGTAAGAAAGGTTAAATACAAAGGAAGTGTACCCTAATGTATGTGGAAGGAGGGTGGAACAACCTTTAGAAAATTGTATTACACCCAACCGGGATTCGAACCATTATCTTTCCGTCATACAGAGTTGTATATTGCAAGAGTGATGACTTAAACGATGCGGCCACTGAAGTGGGTTGTGTAGCTATCAAATGCTACATTACACCGATATCTAATTACACAAACCCACATACACTAGACAATGTGTCATTTAAAGATGTCATGTGAACGGTTCCTTTGTTATCAAACAATTTAATATTAAAGGTGTGCTGTAACATGTAGATACCAATTCATTGGTGGACAGGAAAGACTAAAAACATGAAACAAGCTCGTATAAACACGTGTTCCATTTGACTGTTTCCGAGCTCTAGTCATGTTTGTACTTATGTGGAGCCACTTAATATTATAGAAAGTGCTGAAAATGGCCACCTTCAGCTTGAAAACAATGTACTTTTGAATGAGTGCTGAATTCTACGATTGCATTCAGGGCAAAGTTGGCCATTTTGAGCACCTCCTATATAATTTTAAGTAGCTCAGCTGACCATTACTGGAATACAAACATGAATATAGCTCGAAAATAAGGTCAAATGAAACAAATGCTTGCTTTAACGTTTTTTCTTAGTTTTTGTGTCTTTTATCCCACACTCAAGTAGGTATCAAATGTTATGGTACGTCCTGTACGCATGTTTTTACGAATTGGTTTCAAATTAACAGAAGCTGTCTTGAAGCTATAAAAGCGAGAATTAAATCCATCATGAAACACAATCAAAAGCGGATTCCGGTTTAACTTGACGCCTGAGGTGGTATTTAACTCCCGTTGGAAGATCAAAGGGGTTCTCTTTGGATTATACGTTTCTTGAGAGGTGACTTTTATTTACATCCCTTACACGCGTTTGTACGCATGGATCTATGAGCAAGGGGGATGGAGGGGTGTAAGGGGAGGGGGGACTGACAGGTTCCACGCAGCACAGAATCACACACACATATATGGCAGCACTTTTCATACACTTATTATTTAAGCTATGTTTAAGTGAAAGCTTAAATGATGAGGTTAAGTGTTCTTATAAATTTTTATTGCCAGCAAATTGACCGAATCGGTGATTTAGTGGTAAAAAGTTTCTGGTTAGAGATCCAGATGTCCCGGGTTTCTTCCCCGGTGATTACAGATTTTTCTGTGAAGCAGTAGGTCCGTAACGGGGTCAACCCAGTCACATGAGAACAAATAAGGAGCTAATTGAAAGTAAAAGTAGCGGTTCTGGCCTAGAAAACTGAGTTTAACGGTAAGAGGGTTAACTGCGCTGACTATATGACATCCTCTAACCACAAAAGTTGACACTATATTCGCCAACAGATGTAGGCCCATCGGTCAGTATGGATTGATTGCAGCCTGATGTCATGAAACTCTTTTTTGGAGTAAATTTAATTTTGAGGCTACTTCAAGTATATTATCAATAATTACGTCGCTTTTCAAACCATTTAAAATATTGGTTTTTACTATCTAATAACTTAAGAAAAAATTATTCTATATTTTTAAACAGTAGCTGGGAGTCTATTTTTGAAATATACAAGTTTTAAAAATAATCCTTCACTCACTACTCATGTATATTAAAAAGCTATTTACAGTCAGGATTAACTGAAAAAATACTTCTGGATTAAGATTTTTTTTTTTATAAACAGTACCAAGAAAAACACAACTGGATGGTTTTACATTTAATGACGTGCCTTCTCAAATAATTTCTTCCAGTAACTCTTAGTCCTATTCACTGGAACTTTAGATTTTAATATAATAAAAACAATCATATAGAATTGAATGGATGGCTTTATTTTAGTTTTAAGGCAGTTATGGAAGCCAATAGAATGGGGTGACTTCGGAAACGTTTGTATATTTTTAGTTCGTGTGACATGATCTTTTATCTAAACAGTCTGAAAAAATTATCTAAACAAGATACAACCTTTAGCAAATAGATAAATGCTAAATATCATGTCTGAAAGTTGTTTATTTATTTATTATTAGCACCGCGTCTTACTACCCGTTCGGGTTATACGCACTTACGCTAATGTGTAATGGTAGGGTGATTGTGAGATGAAATGAAGGACCTACAGTTTAACGTGGAATCCGAACCACGGTGGAGACCTGGCATTCCTCACATTCACAAGATGTCTTGTCAGAGGTGAAGGAAGGGTTTGGAAATCAAATAAATCGGTGCCGGGACCGAGGATTGAACCCCGGCCGCCAGCTCAGAAGTCTGACATCTTACCCCTAGACCACCAGGTCTCCATTTCATATACACTTAAACACATATGTAACTCCTCTACATATTCAACATCGACAAAATTGAACACAAACCGTCCTCTTCTTAAATCTATTGTTTGTTTTTTTAATTTGAGGACAGTGATTTTTATCTATAGTAACCTCGTCCTCTAATTCAGGGAAAATAAGATAGGTTTCTTTCTTAAACAAACCGCCTCGGTGGCGTAGTTGGCTGACGCACTTGTCGTGTTGAGCTCGACTGCTGAGGACGGGGAGATCAGGTTCGAATCTCGGTCGGGTGAACTGGGGGTGGTTTTTCCTAAATAGTTTTCCACTCTTCCTCCACGCAAATGCGGGTTCACTTCCTTAATTCAACCTTCCCAATTCCTATTCCATTAGCGTAATTAGTACTTAAAGCGTATAACCCGAACGGGTAGTAAGACGCGGTGCTAAATAATATTATTAAAAAAATAAAAAAAACACCACTGATATATGTTCCTGTGTCCCAGTTCATCTCCGGTAAGGTGGTCTTAGCACCACATTTTACCACCCGTTAGAGCTATATGCCTATTTACCAAATGCACTGGAGGGTTAGTGATTAGGAAGGTTTAATCGAGAGGAAATGCACCCGCAGTTGCGTGTAAGGATAGTAGAAAACTATTTATGAAAAAACCTCAGTGAACCTTACTGAGATCAAACCTCGATCTTTCGGTCTTTGGCAGTCTAGTCTAACAAGATAGTAGCGCGTCAGAACCCGCATCCACCCTGAAGCGGGTAAGGGTTATTTTAAAACTACTTTATTTTTTACTGCGCTTCTTATTACTCGTCCAGGTTATGTGAATTTAACTCAACGAGTAGGCTAGGGATTAACGACTGGCGAGAGAATTTAAGAGTAAACGTACCCACATTTTCGTGGAGGGAGATTGTAAAAATAAATTAGATAAAACATCTTAAAAGGAAGAAAACTGAGATAGGTGAGTCTGACATTTAGTCTGTTTGTCCACCAGTGTGGTTGTAATTCTAAATTTTTGTTCAGTGTGAAACATAGTAAAATACTAGTTTGCTGGTTTGTTCAAGAATTGCGGCTAGCCACCATTGCTTTAGCAACACAATAGCACCAATCAGACTGGATACGTGAATTTGTGTGTCTGACCTACTATGGATTAACTAACTCTCTCGCTGAAATACAGGGCGGAACTGAAACGGGGTCACAGGATAGGTTCCAAACTAATCACAAAATGTCATCCCCATCAGCTAGACTCACTCCACCTTATATTAACTAGTATACGGTTTCTCAGTCAGCTCTGCTCGAGAATTTCTCCCTGGAATACTCAAACTTCAAAAGCAATCAATTCAAATTAGTTCACATGCACTTACAAAGCGAATGACAAGCAGAACTCTTCGTTTATTGTTGTAAGGAGCTTTGAAATAGCTAATTATGAGTTTATCTCAAGGACCGGATAACTAAGATAACAAATACAAAATCACGTTTATAAAATGTATCGGAGTACGGGTTACTGCATTTTACACTAATTGACAAAAGTGAAACACAAAAAAGTGTATTTAACGATTCTGTCTGTCACAATGTGTCTCTGTGAATGGCCACGGATCTCAAACAGTTGAATTAATTTTTGTTCAAACATTATATATATATTTAGATTTTATAGGAAAATACCATGGGACTTTTTTTTATCTTTGACCCTAGCTCTTAAATTAATGGTAAGTGATTTTTTTATTTAAACGTTTTTCAATAATGTGTCAACCAATATTGTTTAAAATCCATTTCTAGGATATGTTGACATAAAAAATAGCACTGTGTTATTGATTTTGGGGCGACAATATTTCTAAGGGTAGTTTTATGATTGGACATTATTGAAAATTAGCAATATTTCGAAATATTCTTCAAAAATTGTGTTTAAATTTTATTCCTGGGGACTGAATAATTTGACGAATATCACTGTATATTTTATTTTTGGGTGAACATTCTTTTATGGGTAGTTTAATAATACTTTTTTTTTAAAACTTGAAATATTAAAATAAATGATTATTGCTATACGGTTCCAAATGGATATCTTAGGAGTGCATGACACGATGAATATTAATATATACTTGTTTTTGTGGTAAACTTTTTTAAAGATTTTACTACTGATGATTGATTTTTATAAGATTTTGATTTTTTTTAATATCTTTAATGAGTTTGCTCAAACTTTATCTCGATGGATTATTTTAAATGGTTAGTATTAATCTATACGATTTAAATAAAACAATTTAATGGTAGTTTACTTAACAATCTTTTTTTCAAAATAGGCTTTAGTATAGAGCTAAAAATTGGTAAATAGGAATAGTTTTTCGAGCATAAATTTTCACAAATTACAAATAACTTTTTGTCAGTTTACAAAATCTTATTTTTGAAAATTGAAAATAAATTAAAATTATAAAAAAAAATTGATTTAAAATGTATATATAAAGAGTGTTTATTGTGATTAATAATATTAACTGTTTGCTTTTATGTGAAAACTTACTAAAGCGTAACTAATTTACTAAAAACTTAATGTTGAAAACTTTCTTTGAAGACATAAATACAATATGAGAAAGTTTGTGCAATTGTGTCATAACATTTATTTAAAGTGGACTAACCACACCTTGATGAAACTTTTGTTTCACATTTCATCACATAGCTAAGTTAGATGTTATCCATGGGGTGAGAAGGGGTTTTAAATAGATACCGTGTGAATCGATATAATGAGTTTTATCAAGACACAATATTTTTATTTGAAAGTATCATTAGTAAATATTAAATCTAAATAACTTTTAATCTACTTAAAAATATTTTGATGATTGGATGTTTAAAGTTTGCTATGAAATGAATCATTTCTTTTCATAAATTTAATTTAGTAGGTGATGAAATATCTCCTATTTTAGGCAACAATGTTCAAACATTCATTCCAGCTTAAATGGTGTATTAAAAAGGTTATAAAATGAGTGTCCATCCATATAAAGTAGAGCAAATATCTGCAAACTAAATCTTGATCAAATTTTACTCCAAGCCCATAAATTAGGTAGTTAATAACATTGTGTTTTATTAAGTACTAGATAGCTGTTGCCCGCGGCTTTGCTCGCGTGGAAGTTGATTATATACAAATACGAAAATATACATTTGTATTTACAGATTAATTTAAAATATTACGTTACGTTGATGACCATAACTTGACCTCAGATCAAAAATAATGCAAGTCCGATACAAACTTTCACCCCCTTTTTCATCCCTTATTAAATAAAATTTCCAAAATTCCTGAAACACGTATTTATTTGTTTTACGTCAATAACCGAAATACAAAATTTTGTTTATGTAACTTTCAAAATGACGGACTTTCATACATATTATCATCCCCTATTTTGACCCCTTTGGGGTGGAATTTTCTAAAATCCTTTCTTAGTGGGTGCCTACATAACAAAATGAATATACAGTCCGAATTTCATGCTTCTAGCCTTGATAGTTTGCGCTCGGCGATGATGAATCAGTCAGTCAGTCAGTCAGTCAGTCAGAACATGTTATTTTATAAGTATAGATGATAAATAATTGTTATTTCAAAATAACTGTATTTTAATTTAATTTTAGAACCACCACTTATTACCTGTTAAGTGGATACGTAGATGTAATAATTACGCCTATGAGTTAAGCGTGAGGAAGGTTGAATTTAGAGGAAGTTTACTCCTATTTTCATCGAAGGGAAGTGCAAAACCATTTAAGAAAACTCACCCTCAGTAGTATATCCAACCGGGATTATAACCCCGATCTCCCAGTTATTGGAGCTCTAGTCTATTGTAAGTATAATGCCTTTGATCATGTAGTCACCAAAGCGGGTAAAAATTACTATTAATATTTAATCTGTATATATGTAAATATAAAACGATAGAAGAAAGTATTTGATTGACTTAAATATCAAGTACCATTTTGTCTGTTATTATAAAACTTATTTAAATTGGATGCTCCCAGAATATTCTATAGAAATTTTAACAAAGAACATAATTTTAGTTGTAAGGCAATGGATCTGAAAACTATCCTATAGTCAGAACGGCATTTTGTTTATAGTAAATTAAATATATCATAGCTAATTAATATAGGGTGAAGATATGCTCTGAATCCTATCATTGACTCTCTCTCTCATATAAATATATATAAGATATTTTTATAATTTAACTTGATATTCTTAAAATAAAACAAACATTTTAAATAGATTTAAATAATAAATATGGGGTTTTTTCGTAAAAAGAGGCAAAGGATACTTTGAAGCACTTTCAGGAATAAAACCATTACAAACCTTATTTTATATTATTTTATCAAATCCTGCATGTCTTATTTTAGAGGTTCTTTAATTATTTAAAATAATATTTTACTGTCTGAGGACTTAGCTGATAAGGAACTTATAATAACACGTACTTTTACTGCTATCAAACCACTTAAAGAATATAGTGGTTGATTTCAATGGCATTCAAATCTATGTATCTTCGAGGTAACCAAGTCCTAAAGTTAAATTAGTAGACAGTGAGGCTCAACTGTGGTTAGGCGTTTGAACTAATCACATTTTAAGCTCGTTATAATTATATTTTTCTTAGCACCACTTCTTACTACCAGTTTGGGTTATGCATTTATGTACTAATTACGCTAAAAGTTTCAGGGATTGGGAAGGTTATATTTATAGTAGGTGTAACCGCATTTGCTTATAGAATGTGTCAAATCATTTAGCGAAAAAACACCCTCAATATACCTTATTAGAATCGAACCACGACCTCCCCGTCATTGGCAATCTAGTATATTGAGAGAGTGACGCTTTAGGCCATGTTTCCACTGAAGTGGATCAATAAGATGTTTGTGAAACGTTTTGTTAATTATTATAAAATTAGTTAGCTTTGAAATAAATATGATGATAATTTGGCTAAAATATTTAATCCAAGCATTTAATTTATGTGGTTGAGGATAATAAAACATTTCAAAACAGGGTAATGCTTACAAACCTATAAGTAAATATATTTTTATAAATACTATATGGTTTGATATAAATCAGACGCTACTAGAATAATTTTGTAGATATTATTATAGTTATTTAGATATGAAAGTCACCAAATTTCTATCAAAGGAATTTCGCCGCATTAGTTATATTTCAATGTTAGCGATAAATAGAATCACAACCGTCTTTTATATAAAACGTCCTCAAGTTTAATATGCAGTATTATGCATTAAATGAATTTATTTTTACCAATATTTATATAAAAAGGCTATTTATATTGTAAAATTGCTTTCATTGAAAGATACATTGTCAAAACGAGTGTTTTGACCTGATTGTGAGATAAACTGTTTATGGTGAGTTATAAAAATAGTTTTTGGGTGTGTTTGTCATTTATGAGATACACATAAGTTAGTAGCTAAAAACTTCTAAAATTACTTAAATGTCCAATTATTAAATTGACTGATTTCGTAGGTGTCAATGGAGAAAAAGCTCAAAAAGAGTAAATAAATCTATAAATAAACAAGCTATTAATTATTTAGCATTAAAAGCATTAAGGGTCAAGATTATCATGTAAGGAAGCATATTTAGGTGCAATGAATTAACTTTTTGAAAGGTAGTGACATTTTAATTTCCATAATATTTTTAATGTGTTTGTTTACTAAACTATAAATAATAATGATTATTTCTATAATTTTCCTACACAAACGTTATTTGATGAACAGTATCAATGGAAGCGAATGATAGATATATAGACTATGTATGCTCAAATACATTTTAAATTTTATACTGGATACATATATATGTTCAAATGTATTTAAATGAATTCGTGAAATGGCTATCATCCGATACCAATCATAATTGTCTTCCCCTATCTCAAGTTTAAGTTTTACCATACACAAGCTAAACTAACACACACATGAGTTTAAATATAATTATTTAATATTAAAAGTTGAAATTTTCACACGCTAGATATTTATAATAATGAATTTTATTTATTTGCGAAATAATACCAATATTTAAATTCATATTTTTATAATAACTATAAATTATTAAATAAGCAATGTATTCAAATATTATATAATTTATGAAAAGCGTTTTAATACAGGATATTGTGCAAAATCACAACAGTTTACCACAAAATAATGGGAAAAAAAAGTTAATACAATTTTTTTAAATACATGCACAAATAACTACCTACATTTTAATAACTTGTTAACCTAATATATATTCTATTGTAAATAGTCGTACTATCGTGTATAATATTAATCTAGTATATTTGGATTTTATTGTTTATAACATGTATCTCCTTTAAAAAACTTGTACGTTTCATATCAGTATTCTAGTTCTCTTTAAAATTAACCAGAAATTGTTATGTATGGACATATCTTTAAAATGTACGCGCTTCCGAGTTTAAAGGAAAAAAGACTTCTCATTTTCAGAACACGTACTTGCGGAGAATAGAGTGAGCATAAAATTCTCCAGGTTTTACCTTCATGGTTATAAAAAATAATGGTTATGATAAGGAATACCTTGCAATATATACCAATGTAAACATACTATATTATAATTTTTAGGTATGTGAGAGAAGTATTTTTTTTATCTCCGTGCTAGTTTAAAATCGAGTTTGAATGAGAATATCAAATTTTATTTGAGTACGAGTAATGTAATGCAATATTGGTTATATTAAAGTTGCATTTCTGTAATATATACATGAATAAAACGAAACAAAAATTAATTCTAAGGAAGAAATAATTTTTTGAAAACATTTCTAGACAAATTAGTTTTTTTTAAATATATTTAATATAGTTGAAACTATCCTTTTATTAATCAGACAAAAGTAAATACTGAACAACTCTGTTTTCTATGCAATAATACCTAAAAACCGATTAAAATTTAACCATTTCGAGAAAAATTAAAAATTAAGATTACTCTAATTTTTCAGAGCTTTGAGAAAAACAAAATGCTAATCTAGTTTGAATAACTTAAAATAATTAGAGAAATTTCACACGCCTAACTAAATATTCTGCCCAGGATTTTACTTTAGTTTTTCACAAGAGTAGAACTCAACCACCTTTTGAAATTGTTTCAACTTGTTTAAATAATAAAACTGTAATAATGTGTGTCTCTTTAAAGATTGTCATGAAATATTATTTTTCATTTTTTTTGTGATTTAATATTCTTACTTACTTTTTCTAGAGCACTAAGAAATCCAAAGCTAATTGTCACACTTACAAAAGTATGACACCTATCCCTATCTTGAGCTAGTTCTATCCAGTCCATTTCATTACACTTTTATCTCTTTCAGGTCCATTCTAATGTTATCATCCCATCTGCGTCTGTCTCTTACCAATGTTCTCTTCCCATTGGGTTTACCAGTCAATAATCTCAACACTCTTCTAGATTCTCCCATTTACACTCCATGCCCTGTCCATCGTAATTTGTGAGATTTGATTTTCCTTACAATGGCTTGTGATTAGTACAGGGAAGGTAACAAATAATTATGTATCTTCCTCCACTCTTAATTATCTTAATTTTTTAACAATGCATTTTACTACCCATTTGAAATACATGCTTATATTCTATTTACTTTAATGTGATAGAGATGAGGATGGTTATATGTAGATTAAATGTTCCCACAATCACTTGGAGGATGAATGGGAAAACATTTACGAAAATCCTTTCCCAATGCACCCGACCGAGATTGAACCCCGATTTCCCCATCAACGACAGCCATTCTATTGCGAATGTGACACCATAGACATTCTTTCACATAAGTGGGTATTTTTATCTTAATATTCATTGATTATTATTTATATTTCAAAAGAATTTATTTTTATAGCATTGAAAATGATAAAACCTATTTTCGTTTCATAATATTTATAAAGTCAAATGTTAAACAGCTATGATCTCATAAAGTAAAAATTATAATTATTTGTATGTATTTCAGCTTTTAATACGTGATACTCAATTGTGTATAATAGACTATAGATAGTACTTTCCTGATAAAAGTAGCACATATTACTGAATTTTTAACATCAGCAAATTGTTAGTTCTTAAAATTTATATTATTTAAATCAACTTAATATCTGCAACGCATCAAGTCCACTTTAAGATTATAGGAAATATATTATTAGCCAGATAATAAAACTCAATAAATGTGGCTCTGAGTGATATTGAAGTACAATTATTTTATATACAATATTTGTTTACCATGGTTTGATTTTATATATATATATAAAAAAAAGTTTTTGAACATTTCCGTGTTTCGCAAATTAATCAGTAAATGGTCAAAGAGCAGTACAAATAGACCAGCGTTGAGTACAAACCACACCTTCCTTGTGTCCACTTCATGGAACATGCAGGGTTTGGGTGAACATAATATGTGTGCTAGAAGTGGGAGTAGTTTATTTAGATTGCTTTATGTTCCTGTGGGAAATGTTTTTTATACTCTATCCTTAGATCCACTATGAAGCCAAGAATCGGACTAGACACTAACTACAATATATGATCAATTAGTTGTTTTTATATGCATTCAATCTATATTCATGAAATAATAATAAAGCACATTTTTCAAGTAATGTTTTTCATATGTATTCAAATTTGAGTATCATTGATTCTAACAGTAATAAGTAATTAACTTTGGAATTTTTTAGCACCACGTATTATTACCCTTTCCGAGTACACGCTTATGTATTATTTGCGCTAATGGTTTTATGAATTAGGGAATATTACGTGGGGGAGAGTGGATTTTTTTAAACCTCTGTACATCCGACTGAGATTTGAACCTTGATATCCTCATAATCAATAGTATGGTATATTGCGAAAGTGACGCGTTAAATCACGTGGCCACAGGAACGAGTTTCTATTGGTTTCTTTAAATTAATTTTCCTGGCAATATTAACAAATTATTAATCGTTTAACAATTTATTAGTGATATCCGAATGCAGATAACATTCTACTTTAATGATTTCTATGTTTCTAATTTGTTTGTGGTTTTAACGGGCACTTTATGAACCGACTGATGATATCAGCACAGGACTTATAAACTAACTTAAATCTAGAACATTCACAATATTCATACTCGGTCTTTAATCCATAGCTGTGGAAGGTGAAACCCACATTTAATCAATGATACATTTTTCAGCCAAACAAGGAGTTGAACATGAGAACCTTATCTCAGTAGAGAGACAAGCTACTGACTGAGCTAAGTCGGCCTTCACACTTGGGCAGTGGGGTATTTGAATCTAAGGAAACTAAGTCTTATGAACACTGATGGTCCACAGATGGTTTTTACACTTAAGAAATATGTCCAATTTTACACAGGGCTCTCAAAATAATATTATTATTATCACCGCGTCTTACTACCCATCTGGTTTTCACGCACTTACGATGTGTAATGATAGGGTGATTGTGAGATGAAATGGAGGACCTACAGTTTAGCGTGGAATCCTAACTACGGTGGAGGCCTGGAATTCCCCACATTCACAAGTTGTGATTAATACAAGTCTTGTTAGAGGTGAAGGAAGGGTTTGGCAATCAGATATATCTGTGCCGGGACCAAGGATTGAACCCCGGAAACCCAGCACAGAAGTCCGACACCTTATCCCTAGACCACCAGGCCACTCAAAAATTCTATTAAGTGCATAATACTTGAGGGCAAGCAATGAAAAAACTAGCAATACTTTGTTAATTTCAAGATTCACGGCTAAAATTGTTCATCGTACTTAATTACGATTGATGTAATATATAATAAATAATGTACTACATTCATTCATTCAAATAATACATATTTGCGTATTTGTTAGATTGTAATTTAATAAATACAATTTTAATCTTAAAGAAATATGGTTTAATTTAACATTGTTCAAAAGATTCTAAATAAAATATGTATCTATTTGTAGTTGAGGAACATCATTCGGATTCATCCGTTTTGTTAATCTCCTTAAAAGATATTTTAAATAAATGTATATCTTACTTAACCTAATATTGCTTTCTACCTCACGAACTTAATATATTGCGCAACCTCAAACTGATCCTTTTTGTTCTTGATTCTTCCAACCGTGTGAATACACTCACTCATTAAAACTGCAGTATCCACCCGAGGCTAACCTTTGAAGTTACGTCCAGTTACGTTTTTATTTCCGTACTTCTGTGGTGGTTTACGTTTTATAGTTGATTCTGTCTCAACAGCTTTTTTACGTCTGTTCAAACCTTCTGCTACCTTTATTTCACGCCTTATCTTCCTATTGTCTTCACTCTTATAAAGTGACCGCCTTCTTGGTCTAAGGGTCAACACCATTGGCTACTGATCTAAGGCTCCTAGGTTCTATTCTCGGTGGTAACATAGGTATTTTTCCTGAAAGTAGTACTATTGAAATGATAACTCATAAATTCATATTATTGTGGATATGACGTGTAAACAATCTTCAAGTTATATCCACAGAATGGATAAAAAATCTTGATACACAGATGATGGGAGGGGAGGGGGTGGGGTGGGGTTTTACGGTGCACTGTACATATTTTCTAACGCTTTTATCTTAAAATATTAATTTACTAAAAACTTGTAAGATTTATGAAACAAACTAATAGTTTTATCCTTTGTTGTAGAAACACTTCACTAAAGATCATAAGTGAAATAATATACAGTCATTTACTCTATGGCTTTAGAAACTAGGGACATTGTTACAAACAAATTGAGGAAAGAGAAATATCTTTGTCCACCAAAGAGAATAAAAATCCAATTCATATTCAAAAGAACTTAATTAAAAAGTGTATATATATATAATTATATACTTATCTTTCGGAATCTATCGGTCTTTTAAATATATATTTCAAATATAAGATTTTTATTTTTAACAGTACTACAAAATTACAACGATAAGTAGTTTCATACCTAAAATAATTGTGGAGAAACGATCAAAATTGAAAAAATTCTTCATGTAAAGTACCCTCAAAGTCATCTTCACGGGAAGATAAGAATTGACATCTTGTTTATATTGATAAACAGTGTCTAGATATAAAATTTAATCAAGATCGTCATAGTGAATTTTGAGAAAATAGATTTTTTTGACCTTCAGTAAACTACCCTTAAATTTAGGGTTCGATATCCAATTCCAAAAACCTCTTGGGGAAACTTTATGAAAACCCTAGATACCAAGTTTTATCCCAATCGGTAAAATAATTTCGGCTCTAGTCCGAGAAACAGATAGACACAGACAGACAGATGGACGGCATTTCGATAACAACATTTTTGGTTTCAAGGCGTCATGAAACGTCAACATTTATCAAAATATCGATTTCAATTTTTTTGACGATCACGATACTTTTTCTCCGAGGTGCGAGAGAAAGTAAAAAAAACTCTTATAAGTCTTCCCTCTTTCTTAATATCCTTCTTCTCCCTCTTTTTCTATTATCATTCAATTTTTATTTATTGCTTTTAGGGCACACCTTGAACACTTAAAGATAGGACCTGCTTCGGTGGCCGCATGGTCTCAGGCACAAGTTCTTACACTTTTTCTTATTCGCAGCCCTTTCTCATTAGAGAAAATTACTAGCGACCTTGAGCAGTAATAGATGTTTAATTAAGTTGAGTTATCTTATAGTTTAATATCCGTTGTGAAGCAGTTTTATACGATATTAAAAATAGCTAATTAACTTTTTTTTTTTTGCAAAAAAATGCACAAGTACAATTATAATTTAATAATAGTTATTACATTTTTATATTTTTCAAACTTTACAATTATAGACAAAATTAAGAAAAAAAGATATGTTAACCGTTTCAAATAATTAGCAATAATCATTAAAACATTTATGTAAGATGTATGAGCTTGGGAGGTTGGTTAATTTGACGTAGTAAAAAAATTGTTCTATTTTATCAATGGAATACAATATTTTATCTTGGTGAGTTTTAACAATGTTTCATGTCGGACTACGTTTATCTCTGCAATAATCTTAACAAAACAAAATAAAAAGATAATTTGTAGTGTACTATAACTTCAATAGTTCTATAATAAATGTTCAATATAATCGTATTTACGTTTTGCAATGTTTCCACGTCCTCCACAATATTTGTCGCGACTCTTGAAAGTGTCGTGACCCACAGTTTGAAAACTTGTGATATAGGGTGCCACTCTTTCAATAAACTAGATTGCCTATGAAGAATAGAGAGAGGTTCGTTACCGGTCGGGTGTGCTGTAAGTGGTTTTAATAAATGGGTTTCCACCCATACTTTAGTCAAATGCGGGTACACTTCATCTACATCCGATCTTACTCATCCTTGACACAGTAATTAGTGCATAAGCGTACAACCCAAACACATAATAAGAGAGAGTGCTAAAAATAAAAAAAATAAAAAATCACGATAGGGTGGAATGTAAAGTAAAGTTCATTATTTTTAACTATTTGTGGTAAAAAAAAAAAAATTTTGGTCCAAATAAAATATGTCTTTATTTGATACATTTAGTTTAATCTGATGTACACAGCTACTGAAGATTACTTCGGAGCAAGAAATAGTCAAGTAAATGTATTCGGTGAGTGAAATGGCGACATACACTACACGTGTGTTCTTGTAGATGGAAATGCATTAAGAGCACGTGTACTTTATTCATAAAAATACATCAACTGACGTTTACCTTGTACAACATTATTCACACGACTCCACCAACGATAATGAGAGATGGGCTCATTTGAGAGAAGATCCATTGACACTAGAAGGCCAAGAGAAGTATAAATTGTTGACCTTGAGGAACGAGTTCTTCGTTAGGTGGATGAAGATAGAACAAGAAGAATTGAATTAAGGGAAAGAATTAGTCATACGACTATTAGGAATATTCCCCATGAAAACCTTAAATACCCTTATCTCCTTCAACGTGTGCAAGGACTTACTGAGGCAGACGTCCTGTCAAAAAGAACATTTTGCCAACGCACTAAAAAAAAAGGTGTGATGTGTTCCTACATTCCTTGGCATTTATCCTGTTCACTGATGAAGTTGGTTTTTACACTCGATAAGGTATTCAACAACAATACTAACATAGAACATCTGTAGTGAAAACAACCTTAATGCAGCGTAGCAGAAAAAAACATAATCATTGTAAGCGTTTGGGTTGGAAACGTGCATAATCATTTGGTAGGCCGCTATTTTTTCTAAATTGTTACCTCTGCGTCTGAGCGAAGGCTTTTATCTGCAATTTCTTCTAAATTAATTGCACTGTTTAATGGACAATGTACCTTTGGATGTCGTACGAAAGATGTGGTTTACGTGCGATGGTTCCTCAGCTCACTTTAGTCGGAGAGTTCGTCCGTCCGTAATTGGATGTCCGTTTTCCTCAAAGATGAATTGGTCGCGAGGGATCCATTTGAATGGCCTACTCGATCACCCAATTTAAACCCAATGGATTTTTATCTCTGTGGACATTTAAATTTAATTGTTTACGTAACTTCTGTGCCTGATGTTGATGTTTTAGGAGAGAGCATTGGAAATGGAGGCGAGCAAATACGTAGAACTCCACGTTTATTTATTAGAGTACGACAAAGAATGGAGCACAGGCTCAGAGGATGCACAGAAATAGGACACCATTTTGAACAATTTTTTTTAACCAAATTCTATGCCTTGTATTTTGTTCATTTCTATTTAAAATTGTGGTTTAATTTGTTATTATTTATTTGATATTGTTAAACATTAAAATTAATCTTAGCTTAAAAACTAAACGTTTCTAGACCCATGTTTATATGAATTTTTTTAAAAATCGTTATATCAATGGGAATAATCCCCTAAAATATTTGATATCAATTAAAATAAACTCTCTATAGTAATCTTAACAGTTTTTGAATAATTATAATGAGTATAGGGTTATTTGAATATAAACCTTTTCAAGGTAAGAAATAAATTCCTGTTCAAGCTACGCGATTCCCAAGACAAATATTCGATATCTGTTGAGATTAATACATTATTATTATTATTATTATTAGCACCGCGTCTTACTACCCGTTCGGGTTATACGCACTTATGCTAATGTGTAATGGTAGGGTGATAGTGAGACGAAATGAAGGACCTACAGTTTAACGTGGAATCCGAACCACGGTGGAGACCTGGCATTCCTCACATTCACAAGATGTCTTGTCAGAGGTGAAGGAAGGGTTTGGTAATCAGATAAATATTTGCCGGGACCTAGGATTGAACCCCAGCCGCCAGCATAGAGATCTGACACCTTACCCCTGAGAGATTAATACACAAGTTAAAAATATAAACGTATCAAATTAAGATTTTTTTTTTTTGTATTTTGTACAAAGACGGGATTTTTTTTTTTAAACTTAAAAATGTGGATCTTAGCTCGAATTAAATTCCATACCACCTTAAAACGAATAATAAAGCAGATCTCTCTATAAACCCTAATTTTATACATGTGTATGTATTTACTTAATTCATTTCTTAAGAAACCTTGATATTATTGTTATCTATTTTATCAAAAAATATATTTACAAAATGTTATTAGCTTTATTACCTCCCTCTGATTTTATATACTTTCATTCTATCTCTTTACAAACTTTCTTTCTCTACGCCCTCCTCTTTGTCTCTAGAGTACTTACGCCTCGTTTGTCGATAGATGTGTTAAGCTTGAAGAGGTTTCCACCCTATTCACCATTGCCCTTGAGTAATGTTGGGGCTCGCCACCACAGAACCACCCTTAATGATTTTCAACTAAAGTTCAAATAGTATCTATTCTTCCCTCACCATTAAAGAACCAATACGCTGTGAGGTTGGCAAATGATTGCTACATTGAATAGTAGATTCATAAGAAGGGGCTCCATAACTTAGTAGATTGAAAATGTTTTCATACAAAAATGTCCTAGAGTGGTGAATTTAAAGTCTTGAAAAAAATATATAATGTTTTAATACAATTTTAATATACAAGTAACTCCTTGAATAGAAATTAAGGTGAATTAATTAATGAATTAATTAATATGTGTATTCAAGCCCGATTTTAAAAATACATTACATATTTATATATTTGTTACCGTGAAAGACTGAAACCTGACGGTTGCCGGTAATTGACTATGATTTCCGCCATTCACTGGTTTATACCGGTGGATATTGGAAATGAGTGTTAGTTTCTAACACCCATCAGTTATTTCCGGCAGATGTTAAATGCATCCTGGGGATTTTGGAAAAACACAACAGCAAAGATTTTAATGCACTAAATTTACCTGAATATCAATAATTATTGCCCCATTATAAAGAAGTTTCAAATAATTACACCAAAAAGTCTTTACACCCTTAGAAAAAAAAATTAGGCCACCATAGTTTAAAGTTATTTAGGTTAGGTTAGGTTAGGTTTGGTAAGGTTAGATGAGGATATTATAGATTAGGTTATGATTGATTGGGTTATGCTAGGTTAGGGTAGGTTAAGTTAGGTTAGGTTAGAGTAGGTTGAGGTTAATTAGGCTAATAAACAATTCATTCTCAATAGTAGCCTACATAACACACACGGCACAATACACAGCACAACTACAGCAGCACGCGTTCTTAAGCCATGTGGTTAATGTTGCGCAGATAGATGCGCAGTGTACTCGTCCTTTGTTTCCAACATGCACAGGTGTACTCTCACGAATACTGGTATTCGCCATTTTGGATCGTTCTATTACGGAAATACACCAGTGAAAGACCGTTAGAGAAATTGAAATTCCAACCTCTACTAGTGTGAACAAGTGAATCCTGGAAATCATGGTCGATTACCGGCAATCGTAACGTTTCCAGCTTTCACGGTAATATAATATATTATGTATATATAATATTTATTATGTTAATATATAATATATAATGTATATATAATATCATATAATAATGTATATATAATATCATATAATAATGTATATATAATATCATATAATAATGTATATATAATATATAATAATGTATATATATAACATATTTATTTTGCTAAAATTATATTTTAGTATATACTTTTATACGTAGCTAAGCCCTTAGAAATCATTTAATAAACATTAAATGCAGATGCATACCTTAAATTTATAAATATTAATTTATATTCTGAGATGATAACTTCAATCATCAATTTTGAAAAATTGAGAAAACAAATTAGTTTAGAATAATTTGCTTCCCAACAATAATTTCTCTTGCTTCTTTTATTAACCAAGTGATTTCACAAGTTGAAAAATATATTTTATAATAATTGCTTATGGAAATTGTTTTAATTAACAGTTCGAACTTTTAAATATTCACATTATAATCAAAACGAGCTAGAAAGCATGTTAAAAGCCATTTAATAGATTTTTTTAGAAACAATATGTTGAATTCAAATGTTGTAAAACAAAGTTTATAGTCCAACCATAGAAAAGTTCAAACAAAACTTAACATGAATATTTAATATGAATTTATTTATCTATGAAAAGTAATGCTTAAATTATATTTATTGATTCTTTAACCAAGATTATTCGTATCATTATTTATATATATATACACACACACACACACACAAACACACACACACACACTATATATATATATATAGGGGCCTATATATATATATACTTTCAAATACACCTAATACAATCACTGTGTGTGTGTATTTAATATTGTTTTGTTCATTTAATATATTTATTTATTTCTCTACATGTATGAAAGGCTCCAATTTTCTACAAACGTAACAATTTATAATTTAATATAATTATTTATTATCAATTTATACTTCAAATTCTTCTGTGGGAACATCACTAAATTTTATAAAATATTTTGAGTTCGATTACCTGACTCCACGAGATATTTGGCTAGATACACAATTATAAAATCAATTATCTATAAGTTTTTTATACAAGGATTATTTTCTTCAGATATAATTTTATAATGACAAAATTTATAAAATATAAATATTTTCAAGAAATATATTTTTGTAATGTCCTGCCTCTATTCAATTATAGAATAGCAGTTATTTAATCAAACTAATATTACAAATGTAGATTTACCGAGATTATTTTGTTTATATAATATTTTACAAAGGCTAAGCCAAATACATTTAATTATCTTCGTAAGATTTGACATATAAACATTGAAATGTGTTATTGTATTATTGCATTGTAAAGGTCGACATTATCTTTAATTCCTATCTTTTAAGTATATAAATTAATATTAATGAGTCAACTTTTTAATTTATATTCTTTAAAACCCATCTAGAAATTAAATATATTTGCTGAAAAATGATACAGCTTGTGATCTTAACTAAACGTATATGTATTACATTATGAAATACTATTTTAATCGATTAGATTTGTTTGAGAACAGTTTTGTCCCTTTCAAATCCTTTTAAATCATGCAACTCTCCTAAAAATAGTAACTACAATGACGCAGGGTGTGTGTTGATGACGAAACACTGTTAACTACATTTTCCATCAATCAAATAGGACAATCTCACAGAACAAGAGTGAAACACAACTATATTCAAAACACACCAGGGGCAGCGAATATAGTCTGATTTTCTGGTGATGGGAAAGTCCAAGTTTAGATTATGGTAAAGTATATTGAGGGTGTTTTTCTCTCTCTCCCTCCACGTGAATGCTTGTGCATTTCCTCTATCTATACTAATATAATGAAGAAAGATTTGATTTTTTGTTTTTTGTTTGTAATGGATAAACTAAAAAACTACTGGATCGATTAAAAAAGTTCTTTCACCAATATAAAGCTACACTATCAGCGAGTAGCATAGGATATATTTTATTTTGAAAATTTAATTTATTACTCATAAAATGTCGGTAGTATATTATATAGTCGTTGGAAAAAAAGTTGTTGAAGGGAAAGTGGGGTTGATGAAGGGGGACAAGGGTAGGGGTGAGGAAAGAGAAATAGATGTAGTAACGAGGAACGCAAAAAAATAAAAGATTAAAATAAAATTTGGGGAAACGAGGGGAGTAAATGAAAGTGTAGGAAGCTGAAAAATTAATTTGATTTTAAGAATTTGTTTGATTGGTGTATACAAAATTCCTTTCACGCCTAGAGCAAACAAAATTATAGAGGAATGAGATGAAAATAGGAGGGAGGATAAAAAGAGGGAGGGGGCTATACAGTGATTGTAGAACTGTATTTAAAAATATAAGTATAAAAAAGTTTTGTTTTTATATTGACATGATGGATGATTTGAAGCTTTGTTTTACAGGATTCTTTACAATATTTTTTATTCATATTCAATATATAGCCTAGGTGTGTGGTAAGAAATGAAGCCGCCAATCCCCCCCACCCCCAAAAATTATTCTACAGTCATTTAGTGAGAACGTCATATAAGATAAAGAATTCAATTGAAATAGATAAGTGTCCAGTTTATCTAAGTAAAGTGATATTAGAATATACATAACTTTTAAAACTACATCTCCTAAATGTTCTCTCAGATAAAAACATTTATATATTTTTCACAAATGAACAGATGAAAGCAAACAAGACATTTAAGATTTTTTGAAGTTTTTTCCAATGTAAGCAGAAATAAATCGTTTTACATATGTTAAACAATCGGTTTTGACACACTTAACTTAAGATTAATGCATTGGTGCTTTTTTAAAATGCACCCACCTCATTATATAGCATAAAATTATTAATTACAATAGTTACTAATTAATAATAACGAACAGATGCTTCACCTACAAAGCATAGATAAAACATCAAACAAAACGGATTTTTAAAGTGTTAAAATTGTATAATTTTAACAAAACAATAATTGAATAAAAAATTTGAAGATTAAATTTATCATACGAGTACGGTACTCTCATACAGCGTCTTATCTCATTGATGTACCTTGTGAAAAAAAAATTAAGAAAATTATTTATAATAAAAAAATATACATATAACTTCACATCTTTCATTCGGCTCTGAAAACAGGCTAGCTAGTTTTGCACGCTGATTCTATGATCAAGGGACTATAGGGGGGCAGGGGGGTGGCAGTTTAGGATAGGTACAACCTTGCATAACATACCGAGCCAATTTGACCATCAGACCAACAATCACAGTATTCCACACCTAGTCATTGATATCACAATACTTTACAGCAATAAAAAATACAGACAAAAAATAATTTTCAACAATGCAAATAAATATGTTGCCTTGAGAACAAACCATGTATGAGGGTAAACATTTAGTAAAAAAAAAAAGTGTCACTTGCTTGTCTTATATTTTCAGTAGTCTATAGAACTCCCTTATACCAGTCCTGTAAAAATCCACTTACACTCTAGGATTAAGAAGCAATCATATAAGTTTACAGGAAAAACTAAATAAAATCTGTGGTAATATTTCATTTGACAAGAAACAAATTATTTTGAATAATAATAATAAAAAATTGAGTTGGATAATAAAAAAAATTGACCACTCTTTAACATAATAAAATAGATCTATGTTATAATTTAGACGATAAAAAATATAAATAAATGTTAGGCTATGCACAATTGAAATTTTAATAAAATAAAATATAGTCTTTATATTATGTTTGCATGAATGACAAAATGCCAAAAATTTAGTATATTGAAACATTAAACAATATAATTAATTATTTTTAAGTATAATTTCCTTGATTGACAGAATGATTGTGCAAAATTTGTTCATGTGTATTCATTTAATATATGCTGGTTCACCGATGATTGTTGTTTCTGGTAGATGTAATTGTTTATTGAATTGGCTGTTACAAGAATGAAAAAAATGGCTTCTTGAGAAAATACCTGGAACAATTCGTGAGATTTGGTCTTGGAGTGATTTATATAAAATTATAATAGGCAACTCTCACCTTCATTGATGTAGATTTCTCACACTTCAGACTATTACTTGGAACCATTTCCCTAGGTGCAGCACCATCCTCTCTCGCAATTCCTTCAATTTACAAATCCGCGGTAAAGAATCACATCAATATCTCTCAAGTTGATAGAATTCAAAGCCTTTTATCATCGTTTGAATTCATCGGGTCACTTCCGTCTCCCGTCATTTGAAAACGTTTGAATTCCCCAGAATAAATCATCCAAAATAAAAAAAGAATCCACTTCAAAGAAATGTTTGTTAAAAAAATATCTTAATTTTAAAATTAAATGAGATGACCAAGAAGCAAACAGTAAAATAGGTTAAATTTAAAAAGAACACAACATCAGCTGTCTTTTTAATATATAGAATAATAATGCTTGAATCGCGCGCTTTGAAAATTAAAAAACAAGAAAACAACTATATCAACATGTGCTAGAGGCTCATTCTGGGAGTGTAGCTTGGAACTTTCTGAAAATAATAATAATAATAATAATTTAACCAATGAAGACTACAACATAATGGTAATTTGTATTAATTTCTAAATAATAAAATGTTCTCATTTTAATATTTGGTAAAATGATTATTGTATTTTATATATAGGTAAGACCAAAATATTTATTTATTTTTAAATTCTAATCATCTTCTCTAGTTTTATCATGTTTAAGAAAGTTAAAAGTTATTTTATTTGGGAAGTGAAAATAATTGAACTCAATTCCTCCCAAACTTTACGTATATCAATCAATAAAATTAAATAAGATATGTTTTGTTACTCGAATTGATTGTAAAAATAGTTTATAATTAAGAGGGGGAAGACATTTTTCTTTGTCACAATCTATTGACTTAGCAATGGAAAAATTAGATGTTGTGAAACATTGTATATTAGTTATTCATTTGTAGAAATGTGAGTATGTAAATTAATATTTAATCTAAATAAGATTAAGTTTGTTTCAATTTATACTAAGATATTTTTAAATTAATAATAGACCAAATTTGTTATTTTTAATGTTTAACAATTTTTAGTTTGATTTGTACACTGATAAGAGTTAAATATTTAGTATCTAACTAAATCTATTTTAATGATATAAATATAGCTAATATACACCAAACGTTTATTCAAGCGTAATAGTACGAATGCCCTTTTAGTCGAGACAGCCCCTAATAACTGTAGCAAAATTAGTGTCGCACCAGACTAACAATGGCTAAAATTGATGCCGGGGTTGTGACAGACAACATTTTGATTAACTCTTCTCTTGCTCCTACCGACGAGGGAGGGGAACTAATTGTTTTCATAGTTTCACCCCTGGTATTGTGAGGCGTGATGATCTTACCCAGGATACACAACAAAACCAACCCTCTCACAACAATAATCCTGTGGTTGAATGGCGGAGCCTCGTCTGCAAGAGTTTCACCACTAATCCAGGGGACAAAGGGCAATTAGGGGCCGTATCATCATCCCAACAAATAAAAAAATTTTCGATAAAGAATGTGATATACGCGTCAGTCAAGATTTTTTTTTTATGTTTGGAACTTTACGAGTGAAACATGTTATTCTTATCATGGAAGATAAATTGGGTTTTAACGGTTAAAGTTTTTATGTCAACAATAGCCGCTCATTTTTACACATTTGAAAAAAAAGTTTTTTAAATCTGTCCATTACTTTAAGTTTAGCCAAAAACAACGTTAAAACTTTTATGGATGCCTAGTAAAGTACTGAATTTAAGAACTGCCTTTTAATGTTTGGTTTTGCTGGATATTTTGGAGTTTATTCAACAGGTACTATTATTGTTCATTTCTACCTGATAGATTGTGAAGGTAATACCACACCCTCCCAAGACACTGGACTACCAATGACTGGGGAATAGGGGTTTAAACTCCTGTAGGGTGGGCTTAAGTTTTATTTCCTAAATTTTTTACTAATCTTCCTTCACGTAAATTCGAGTAAACTTATTCTAAATTCTACCCTCTTCATAAATGTGCGTATAACCCCAACGGGTGGTGAGACGCAGTGTAATTTTTTTTTAAAGTTTCACCCTTTACAAAGGTGAAGAATATGCCAATAAAAGACATTAAAACTCAAACTCACTCGTCATAAACCTTACTCAAGCTATGGTAAAAAATAATTGTTGATTCAACAGTAAGTTGAAGAAGTTTCTTTGAGTTGGTGTATCAGCGTTTTAACACTAATGTTTCAGCCACCAATTTATGAGGGTGACTAATAATATAGATAAATCCTAAATTATTGGTTTTGGTTAAGTATTATTTACTAGGGCAGTCATTCATGCCATAAATTACATAAGTCATATTTAAATTTCATAATGGTTTAATTTGTTTTGTAGTAATCTTAAATATTTTAATAGGAATAGTGTTAATAATTTAATACATTACATAATAAATATGTATTTAATAATATTGTCAGAGCCTGTCATATTTCTTCTTGCTAAAACTATAAAAGGCTGGCGTAACTAAACTAGCTTAGGCCAGAAGTCACGCATCAACATAATTGTTATTATTATTAAAAAGTGGTGTGCCTACTTGTAAACCAACTATATGTAGCAATGACAACCTTAGAGTGGAAAAATATTCTACTATACTACTATAAAGCCACACAGCTGACTTACTCACTGACATTGTTTACCCACTTCCAGATGAGCTAGAAACTTGAAATTGGCAAAATTTTAGCTCCTAGTCTGTAACCGACGGGAATGTTCCAAAAACTTAAAAAAATTCATTTCTAACCCCCGAAAAAAATTCAAAATGGTGGAGCAACTTTAGAGTCGGTGTGGACCTTTATTTGGAGGTTTCTTGTGGCTAAACGATAAGGCCTATCAAAAACTGGCTTTGGAATTACATCAGTTTACATCCACTCGCAAAGAAAACTCACTGGGGGGGTGCAAAGAGAGTATTTATATACAAATCCCAAGTTTTGTCCAATGGGATGAGGTAGGACTGGAAAATCAAAGTAAGGGGTTTGTCTTCCTAGTACTTTGTGACCAACGACTGCCTGGCCGACGATCAGTTTGGGAGAATACCCCTGTTTAAGAATGGGAGAATTGCACAGGGGAGCGGTAGCCTCAAAATACTCAAAGAGTATATTAGTTCTCGAGTCACGTATAGTCACCGCGATGCGAACGAGAGAGAGGCAACATTTAGGAAAGGTCAATGGGCAACCTGTTAAAACTATATGACATTGCCCTGAGCTAAGAAATTTCTTAATATCTCTTTATACTAAACCTTTTCTACCAACATTACAATCTTAATATTCTAATATATATTTTAACTTCAAAAAATAAATTAGAGTGAACCCAATAATTATTTATCTCTACTCAACCAAATTTACCAACCTATTCCTGATAGATTCACCCATAGGTTGGGCTGGGGTAGTGACGGCATATATATACATATATATACATATTATATATATATATATCACCGTGGCTTACCAGGTTATACACATATATACTAATTACGCTAATGAGTTAGGGATTCATGAGGTTTAATTTAGAGTTAGTATCCCCACAGTAGAGTAGGGGGAAAGTGGGAAACCATTTTGGTACCCTCTCAATACACCCGACTGTTATTCTAACTACAATCTCCCTGTCATCAGCAGTTTAGTCTATTGCGAGAGTGACTCCTTAGACCACGCGGCCACCGATTCAGATAGGATATGGTTAAGTTGTCTTTCTATAGAATGAGCATTATCATCATGAATAGCTTCCAGCCATTGGTTGGGTCTGCTTAGGACATAAGCCTCTCCACCGTCTCTTTCCTCCTACTACCTCTCTCCCTCCACCTTGGCCCAGTCCTCTCTCTCTTCTCCACACTCCTCCCTACTCCCTTCAACCATATGTCCCTTGGTCTTCCTCTCGGCTTCCTCCCCCCCTCTTTCCTCCATATTCAACATCCTCCTGGGCATCTCCATTCTTCTCACATGGCCCATACCACTATAGTCATGCCTTATCTATTCTCCATTCACGGTAGGAATTACTCTCTGAAAGGTCTTTTTTCCTACCAATATCCTACTATATAAAAGATTTCTGGTAAGGCAAAAGGACTTTCAGAAAACAATTCCTACGGCGAACGGACCCTGAACTTTAAAAAATGATGGCTCACGGGTCTGTAGTGAAAAATTACGATAGGCCTAGCAAACCAGTAGTGGATGCCAAATTGCTTTCAAATTAGGAATAAGCATCATAATATACACCATTATGTTTAGACCATCAAATCATAATAGTTTCACATACGAATGATTTCAAAATAATTAAAACAAAGGTCTCCCATCACTTGGAAACTGAAACGTGTTTCCATTACAAACGTTAACTAAATATTAATTATGAAATTAAAGTTAGTTTATCTAGTTGATATAATTCCTTTATTTAGTATAAAAAGTTTGTGATAGCTTGAATTTTTTTTCCTTTTGTGGAGAGATGAAAGTTTGAGCTTATATGTATCATCTAAAGTTTTCAACAATTCCAATGAATTTCTCTTATCATCTCCATAGCAACGAGAGAAAGCCATCATCTAGAGGGTTTATTTGCGATATGAACTGGCCAGATTTCTGTTGATGAATCCGAGCTGTTCATACATCGTTGATATGAATTATAATATTAAACCATTATAGGATTTTAAAGATGAGTAGAGTAAAGTAAAGTAAAGCTTGTTTTATAATTTAAAATGTATAGTTAAAAATTATTGCTAGACTCCGGATTCAAATACAGGGCATTTTGCAAGCACAATAATAATAATAATAATAATAAATATTATTATTATCATCATCATCATTAGCACCGCGTCTTACTACCCGTTCGGGTTATACGCACTTACGCTTGTGTAACGGTAGGGTGATTGTGAAATGAAATTGAGGACCTACAGCTTAACGTGGAATCCGAACCACGGTGGAGGCCTGGCACTCCACACATTCACAAGTTATGATTAATATACTTCTTGTCAGAGGTGAAGGAAGGGTTTAGCAATCAAATAAATTTGTGCTGGATATGAGGATTGAACCCCGGACCTCCAACACAGAAGTCTGACACCTTACCCCTAAACCACCAGGTCACTAAGCACAGTAATGATATGTCACTTATACATGTAACCTTATTACATGCCCATAGTCATACATTAACCATTATTTTAAGGCACATTCTATTATTGGCTCGTGAATTCAATAGTAGCTTGATAGCTTCCAGAAAAATAGATACAAAAACTTGTGGTTAACTATTTGTGCTGACGAAAACTACAATGTATTAATTAAATATTTTGAAGTTATTTGTTATCTGTGATTGAACTTTCAGTAAAATAAAATATTTTTGAAATAAATCTCACTTCCATTTTCATTAAGTTTATTCTAATCATCTACATAAGTGCACAATATTATCCCGAGATCTGGTGTTGTATATTATACTTATTTTCAAGTTATTTTTCTTAGTCCCGGTATAAGTTATTAATTATTTTATCCAGCTCTGTGTAAGTTTTGCACCGTTTTCTTGCAGGTTCACCTAATTCCTAGGATTTAAGTTGGCCAGGTTAGGTTATTTTGGGATAGGGTAGTTAGGTAAGGTAAAGTAAGGTTAGGTTAGGTTAGCCTATTTATTACTCTCGGTAATATAATGACTGGTTATTCTATAAATTTCGTATGAAAAGTATGAGATATAACAGAAAAATTAATTCAATTCATACTTTGATAAAATTACTTAGGAATTATATAGAAAGACTAGGCATTTTATAGAATACCCGATTTACACAAATTGCCCTTAACATATATATTACATGTATTACATATATAGAACTTTATCATGGACAGACATAAGTAGAAGCCTATAATTATTTATAAATAAATATAAATAAATAATTACTTGTATAGTTATATACATATAAGTATAAGACTATAATTATATATTTAAATAAATTTATTTAAAAATATAGCACCATGAATATATATGAATATATACATAAGTTGCGTCATATAGGTACTTATTTTAACTGTTAACAAGTTTTCTAAACCCTTCCTACACCTCTGACAAGATATCTTGTGAATGTGTGGAATGCCAGGCTGCCACCGTGGTTCGGATTCCACGCTAAACTGTAGGTCCTTCATTTCATCTCACAATCACCCTACCATTACACATTAGCGTAAGTGCGTATAACCCTAACGGGTAGTAAGACGCGGTGCTAATAATAATAATAACAAGTTTTATCCTGGTTATAACTACTTTTATTTGATAACAATAATTGTAACTTAGGTTATAATATCACTTTCCCATATTTTTTTCAATAGCACAAACACAGATCGTTATATATTTTAAATATATTTTGTAAAATTAATTAGTAATGCGTTGTATTTACAAAATGATAATTTTCATTCTACTTTATAATAACTAATAAAGACTTGGAAATTAAGGGCAATACTACTTTACATTCCTATCTAAAACTATGTCAAATATATTATAAACTTTTGTATTAATGACTTAGATATATTTAAACGAATAAAATGTAGGGATTCAAAAGTATGCTTGAGGTAACGTTGAAATGTTTTACCACATGCTCACTTCAAACATTTCCTTGTTACATGGTATGTGGATGAAGGCATATTCTCTCCACCAAACACAATAACACAATAATAGGCGTTGTGTTGCTTTGACGTTCCTCTTTTTTTTGGAGTAAAGGCTTTTGATTAGCAAGCCCCTGTTACAAATGTAGGCAGGCAACCCTAAACTCCGTCCTGTATGGCGGCTCAACCAACTCCCCTGTAAGGCGACCGCGTAAATAGAACATGGAAACTATACATTTTCCGTCCAACCAAAGCTTCTAGCGGGGTATAAAACATTACTGATCAACTAAAATATTTTGGATAGGAAATTACTTTTTTGTGTGACTCATGTGATAATATACATTTGGTGTCAAAACGATCTCGGATACATCAATTATATTTGTTATGTAATGCATTGTGTATTGCTACCCGTTCCAACAATCTGAATGTTTTACAATAATGGAGTATGGACGATAAGGGTTTAAGTTAGAGCACGTGTACCAACATCTTCGTGGAGGGATAATTGTAAACCATCTATTAAAAACCACCATCAATACATCCGAGCTCCTTGTGATCAATAATCTAGTATATTGCGAGAGTTACGCCTTATACCATGCAACCACTGAGGGTGTATATGAACTGAATAGTTTAGTGATTGCACACCATACGTTATCCAAACATGTAAACACATATTGCATCAACTATTTTCAAATAAATTTATATTAACACAATTCGAAACCAGGAGGTTATATAAAGTATAGTGACCGCATCTGTGGTATAGTGATCAAAGTTGCTGACTACATATTCTGGATTCCCTGGTTCTATCATTGGTGTTTCCAGATCTTTCTTTCTGTGAAAGTGGTGTGGTCAACTCAGCCCCGTGAGAATAATTAAGGAGTTACTTTTATAAAGAAGTAATGAACCATCACTAGAAAACTTGGATTAATGTCTGGAGTGTTTGTTGTGCTGACAACCTATTATCAATAAATGTTGGTACTATCTTCGCCAATAGGCAGTGGATTTTCAGTTTTTTTTAGCACCAAGTACGCCAATTTACTAACTACACTAATGGGTTAGGGATTGGGAAGGCTTAATTTAGAGGAAGTGCAACCGCAATTGCGTGGAGGGAGAGTCAAAACCTATTTAGGAAAACCCACCCTCAGTGCATCCGACCGGGATCAATCCCGAATTTTTGTCTTCATCAGTCTAGTACAACACTAGATTAGCGCGTTAGACCACGTGGCCACTGAAGCGGGTTAGGCCACTCAGTTGGTATAGTTTGCTTGCGGGATAATGCCGTAGAGTTTTTAAAATTGTGTTTAATAGTTCTCCAATGATAATATACTATATGCTAGTAAGCGCATTCGTATACCTATAAGGAAATGTTACAAAAAATAAATAATTAAGATCAATGGAGAAAACTGTATCAAATTTTAGGAATTAGAAATGGACTGGAACATATCTGGATGTGTAGACATTCATATATTGTCTATTTGTTGGAAAATTATTTCAACATTTTATCCCGCAAGTCTAAAGAAAGATGACATTTTTATGTTAAAGTTAAAATAAAACTTTAGATAATGCATAATTGAATAAAGTAATTAAATATATATTAATTAAATCAAATTGTTTGGGAAAAACGTGCTGAACTATCGAAAACAATTATTAATGGTATGTTAAAGTAGGCTTGATATATGCCCATAAGCCTATAGAAAAAATGTATATATATATATATATATAACTTTGAAAAGTTTTATAGTTTCACAGAGGTGTGTGTGACCATTAAATTAAGTACCTAATATATCTACTATCTTCATTGAAGAAATTTACTGTCCCTACCGAAGATAATGTCGCAGCAATATAAAAGTGTCAATGTATTGTTTTATAAATATTTTCCAATAAATCTGCATAGATAAATAATCTCCCAAAAATCAAAACTAAAATATTTCATTTTATAAAATAAAAAGAAATCCACGCCAATATTTATTTTCAATGGTTTTTATCAGCAAACGCATTTTAAATAAAACCATCCATAACAGTAATATGATGTTTATCCTTTTCCGTACTATGGTTTCTGTGAAATGTTGTTGAATAATAACATTATTTAGAGACCTTATATTAATGTTGTGGAGTGCATAGCGTGAACGTGGTTACAAAATGTTAAGAATAATTTTATAAACACACACACACACACACAAAGAACATGGAAAATCTCCCAGAATAGTTAAATACAAATTTTACGAAATTCCAAATATTTCCCAGTTTTTTGAGAGATAATACAAGTAACATGAATGGACAATGGACATACAAAGTAAAATATGAGAGATAATTCTACACGGGATGTATTTGTATCATATTTATCTATATATTTATCTATACACGTACACTCAATACAAATATTGTGCTTTGCCACTTAAGGTGGAGTGCTAGTGAGCGCGAGTTTAGGGCAGTATTTTTGCAGTTTTTATAGCACAAATATCTTTTGGCCAAAATAAATCAAATCTCTCTTCTATAGAAACAGAGTTTTGTTTTCTGCACATGCTAATATCAACAGTTGTTGAATACCTGCCATGAGCATGGCGGCATTTGGTGACAAACTTTTCTCTTTATTTAAATAGTTTGTCACCAAATGCTGCCATGCTCATGGCAGATATTCAACAACTGTTGATATTAGCATGTGCAGAAAACAAAACTCTATGTTTCTATAGAAGAAATATTTGATTTATTTTGGCCAAAAAATGTTTGTTCTTTAAAAACTGCAAAATTAATGCACTAAACTCGCGCTCACTAGCATCCCGTCTTAAGACTACATTATGATCCAATATTTTGAATAAAGTTTCCTTCAGATAAAAAATGTCATGGTCTTCTATAAAAATCACTTTCAACATAGACCTGTAAACGTCAATTCCAACGTAAAATTGATGGAAAGGAATACATTGGAACTAAGACCATCCATGTTTTCTTATCTATAAACTTCCCTTCTTCATTTTATAGAGGACTGAGGAGAGGAATATTTTATATTAAAAAAAAACGAATGTTTTGTCATTGTGTTTTGTTCAAAGTGGTTAAAAAATGTTTTAAATTCATATATTCGGATGTAAATGTAACAAAACACGTGGGTGGAGACGATCCCGCCATAAAACATGGTTATTCTTGTACACTTTAGCACCCATGGGTTGTTAGCTATTCAGAGGAGGAGTAAAAATAGGTCAAGAAAAAATACTTTTTTCAAGCACTGAGTCTTAATAGCTGTTCAGGCTATACGCATATATTCGACCTCAATGGTGTTGGTTCAAAGTTTTCGCCTTACGACCCGATGCTAGTGGGTTCAAACCCATACAGGGTTGACAGATCTTTCTTGGTTGGTAAAAATTCATAGCACTACTTTCTTTGGAGGGGAAGTAAAGCCTGTAGTTCCCATATATATTGGGATTTTTGAAAGATGCCTGCAAGATATGTGAAAATGCTTTTCCTTTCACCCTCTCTTATAGAAATTTTCTAGTGCTGATATAATCAGTAGGTTTATAAAGTTCACGTTAAACACCTCAAATTAATCAATTAAATACACTTATATGTATTAATAACGCTTATGTGCTAGGGATGTGGAGGATTTAATTTAATCAAAGGGTACACGCCTTTACGCGGAGGAAAATTGTAAATATATTTAGGAAAAAACCTACCCTCAATATAACCGACCGGGGTTCGAGTTACGATCTCCCTGTTATTGACAGTCTATCTATTGCAAGAGAGACGCCTTAGAGCTTAGAACCATGCGGCCACCTAATCTGGTTGGAAAAATATTGAAACAGATATTAATTTCTACAATTTAAAGACATAATTTTGTAATTGTTTGGTGAAATATTTCAAGCGATTTGTCAATATATTTATTATTAGAGACCAATATAATATTTTTTTAAAGTGACAATACTAATAATCTAATAATTTATGAATATCAATTAAAAATAGCAAAGAATACTGCTAAAATAAATTATCAGATATAAAATGTGTTGATATATATTGAAGAGTTCAATCTGGTAAATACGTCTTACTAATATACAACACTCATAGGACGAATGCTTAAGCTATTTTAAAGCACTCTAGTTAATTTTGTTTATGCATCGGCTCATTATATGTCCATACAATACTTGATATTTGTTTGGTAGAAAGTTTTAACACTTAATAATGCCATGGAGTTTTTTTAATTGTGTTTAATAGTTCTCCAATGATAATATACTATATTCTAGTAAGCACATTCGTATACCTATAAGGATTTCTATAGATTATTTCTGAGGACCTTATAATTTTTGGTCATCTTAACATATTCCAGATAAATCAAATTAACACTTTAAAAAATATATAATCAATATTTTCTTGGTTTTTAGGATTGATATTCTTAATATAATTATCTAGACTTCTTTAATAAAATATATTACTAATTAATATCACTATCATATTTATGACCGGCTGTCGGCTATAAGGTTATTATATATTTGATAACTTTAGTATTAAGACAAGCTTAATTTTTATTATATTATTTAAATTGAAAACTGTGGTGACCTGGTGGTCTAGGGGTAAGGTGTCAGACTTCTATGCTGGCGACCGGGGTTCAATCCTCGGTCCCGGCAAAGATTTATCTGATTACCAAACCCTTCCTTCACCTCTGACAAGACATCTTGTGAATGTGGGGAATGCCAGGCCTCCACCGTGGTTCGGATTCCACGTTAAACTGTAGGTCCTTCATTTCATCTCACAATCACCCTACCATTACACATTAGCGAAAGTGCGTATAACCCGAACGGGTAGTAAGACGCGGTGCTAATAATAATAAATAAATTGAAAACTGACACTTTGACATGAGAATTGAACTCGGGACCTTTATCTCTACCCAAAAAATTGAGTGAAGAATGACTTAATATGGGACAACTCCAGGATAGCTCAATAGTAAGAGCAAGGAAGTACTAAGTCAAAGGTCCAGGGTTAGTTTCTTGTGTTTCAATATAAATTTTTCAATATAAAACTACATGAAATTCAGGCTATAACCGTACTTATAAACAATAATAGCTTGGCTATTTAATCCAGTAATTCATTTTTGTTTAGTTAATTTACTAAACCTTTAGTACTCTATTGATAACTACACTTTAATTTTGGTTTATCAATATCATTAGCACGTATCCCAAAGGACTATTTACAACATAATTCTTCTTTTTCTCTATCTTTTATTGTATGTTAAAACTTTATTTAAACTTTGTTTATCTCTCTTACCCATGTTCCCTTACACAAAGTTCGGTTTATGACTCTCAAGGGCATACTATTAAACACCCAAAAGCCGAAAGTACCTCCGCAAAGTTGGCCTCCTGGTATCAAGCAACGTCAAGCGCCAAATCTTTTAACAGTGCAATTTGTTCACAACGAATATCTGAACTAAAAGGCGTTAAAAAGTTGAAACCTTTTTAAGAACAATTTCTTCTCAAAAGATCCTCAACTAAAATAAGAATATCTTTTTTAAATTTAATGTCTAACATTAATTAAGTACCGTTTAATATTTATACAAAATATTATGTGTAAGCACCACGTCTTACCACTCGTCTGCGTTAGCTAGATACTATCATGTGGAGATAAGGAAGGTATATCTTACAGGAAATGTACCCACATTTGCGTGAAATTAGAGGTGAAAACTATTTATAAACAAATAACACCCTTTGTACTCAAGGCTGGTATTACTATCTACACATAATAGAAATCAGAAAACTAAACCAGAAGAGTTTGACCCTTTATCTCACGTGCCCATAGATGTTGGCAGTAAAATGTGTATACAGTTCATATTTTGTTTCTATTCACTCTCATAATTTAGTGTAAATTAAATAGAGTTGGCTTGTATGAGCAAGACGTCGGTATGTCCGTTCTGGGCATGTAAAATAATTCTGGAAGGAATGTGGGCACATCTTTTCCAACAAAATTGGTAGGCATTTTCATGTCAACTCATAGAAATTCAGTGTTGAAGACCAAGGGGAACTACCGCACTTCGTAGATTTCTCTCAGATGGTGTAGACAGCACTAACCAGCTTAAAAATAAAGTTCATGCCCAGCTCCGGATGGATAGAAATGACATCAAACCCACTTTATATATATATATATATCTTTTGTCAATATTTCTTTAACAATGTCTATTTATATATATATACACATATATATATATATAATATATGAGCATAAGAACATATACAATGCAACGCACAATTGTAGTAGAATGATACTACCATTTTAATACATATTAACAAATTATTTCCATCATCGGTGGACGCATGGGTTGTCATCAACCTCATTTGCATCTGCTAGTAAAGGAATACAATTTTTTTATAACTATATTAAATAAAAAATATTGCAGCTCTTGTCACTATTGTACGGTAATATACTATATTTGAAAAGAGTTTTCTGTTATTAAAATCTGGAGCTGAATCACTAAACTTTGATATTTTATGACATCAGAAAAGTTTTTAAAACACAGTAAAGTAATATTATTATTATTATTATTATTAGCACCGCGTCTTACTACCCGTTCGGGTTATACGCACGTAAAGTAATAATTCACCTCAAAAATATGTACTGTCATCTTAGCAAGCGAGGACACTTAATTCATTGGTCAATGTGGCATAGCATATATTCTTAGAGTGCGTCTAACCTTAACAGTGAGTAAGACGTGGTGATAAATAATTAGATAATTTAATATGAAAACTTTTAAAATTATTTTTTTTAAATATGGGAATGGAAAAACCTACCAGAAAAACAGTACACTACTTCTTAACACTACACAAAAAAAAATCTGTGTGTGAAATAGTCAAGCCAATATATTTGAAAATTACGTTTGTTGTCTCATTTAAATTTCATAATATTTAATTTAAAAAATGAAACCTGGGCATGGATATTGAACCAAGCCAAAGATCGTTGACTTCATTTCCGTGTCCAGGTGTCTATTTTCAGTCAAAATGAATATTATAACATTTATTATATCAATAGAAGGTGTCCATATGAGTCTTAATAGGCAACCTTAAGATACAATTTATAATCTAAAAGACGAGTGGTTCGGAACCCTTCAAAATCAAAAGATACTCTGTTTAAACGGCCCTGCTATACCAACCTTATGTTTTTAGTGTCATCTTATGAAACTCCTGTTATTTTTTCTATTAAATGACTTCAATAAATAATTGTTTTTACTCATTGTCGAATAAACGCTTAGTGGATTTAGTGAAAGGTATACACAAAACGTTCTATTTCACTCTATATTAAGACTTGCAGAACGATCTATTCAAATGTATTGTCGAAGGTAAGTATCAATTTTCTCTCCATTTTAAGTGTAGGTTAAGTTGAATCACGTAATTATCAACAAGAAATATTGTAACGTTTCTTAATTATTTCGTTCATTTTATCTTATTTAAAATTGAACTGTGTTATTATATATTAGGTATCTACATTAGTCATCTCCACATGTTCTTTTAAATAATTTGTTGTAACAACAAATAGTTAGAGCTTTCTACAAAAAACGACTTAATCTTTTCAACTTTATATCATGTTATTATGACATTATAATGAATAAAAATAGGATATACTCTTATTTATATTAATTATAATTCCCATGCGGTTTTGTTAAAGATCAAAACAATTGTTTTATTTATGTGGCAATCAATTAGTACCTACTTACTCTATGACATTAGGAACTCAAAAGTTCATTGCAGCACTTACAAAAGTACGCCTATCCCTACTTTTAACTAGTTATATCCAGTCCACCTCATTACACCCTCTCTACTTCAGGTCTATTAATAATGTTATACTCCTATTTGTTTTATAGGTTTTCCCAATGGTACCTTCCCATTGGGTTTACAAATCGATACCCTAAAAACTTTTATATTTTCCCATTCGTGCCATATACCCTACCCAAGTTATTCTTGGATCTTTATTATCCTAACAATGTTTTGTGATAAGTACAGGCAAGGTATGTAAATAATTATGTAACTTTCTCTATTCCCCAGTAGCCTAATCACTTTTGAACTAAATATCTCCTCCTAAATACCTTGTTTTCGAACACCTTGAATTGGTTTTCGTCCTGTAAGATAAGAGATGACGTTTCCACACATGTAGATTAGTATAGCAATTATTTTTATTAGCAATTTGTATGGTAGTTTTATAAATTAATCAATCAGTCGTGAAAATGAATAACATTACATATTCTTAATAAAACATTTAAGATAAATAAAAATATAATTTACACTTTACACACGGGAGTTATTCTTATCTTGATACTAGCAACTGTGTGTTTGTTTTCAATTTCAGATGAATTTAGTAGTGATTCATTCAAAATGAGTTTATTTGCTTTTTAATTTAAATGTTATTATTGAATTTGTCTTTAAAAAAATCGCTATAAGAGGTAAATAGTAACACAAGAATGTTTAATAACTTATTTTTCAAATTTAACTAGATTTTATTTTAAACATGAAAACAACATTACATTGAATAATTATTCTATAAAATAAAAGAAACATTTATAAAACCATGAGAATATTTTGCTTTCCATTAAGTTAATAATTTACCTATGTTTATAGACGTTTTGAATATTGTACAGACAGGAAACTATTTTGTAAATTGCTGAAGGGTTTTTTCATTTTATTTCTTTCCCATCGTATATTCAACTCATTCAATATTACATATTTCTAAAGTTGAAAGGATGAGAGGTGATAGACTGGTCTGGAAAGGCTATTGGTGCAATTCCAAGTGTGTGTGTGTGTGTGTGTGTGTGTGTGTGTGTGTGTGTGTGTGAAGTGGGGGGAGGGGAAGAAGATGATGGGAAGGGGGGTAAATTGGCGGAAAATGTCAAGGCATGTTCACCCTCACATTCAAGTGTTCAAGTTCAAGAATTAGATAGATAGGTGTAAAACGTATTAAGTAGAGCTATAAAAATTGCTTTCAGATTTAAATAAATTTTTTTAGTGTAAGAACCAAATAATAGTTAAATAATAATATTTTGCTTATATCTAAATGTAGATTTATGTGTATCCATTTAGGCTTATATTCTTTTAAAAAAAAAAATCTATCTTACTCAAATAACTTTTCAAAATTTTCATTTCTGTTTCTATCTATTTTAAAAGTTTGACAGCTTTTATAACTGTAACTGTTTTGTGTGTGCTACAATTAGGGAAGCTTAAAATTGTATTAACATTTAAAAAAATAATAATTAGTCTTTACCAAGTTATTACGGATACCATCAAATAAAATAATACACTATTAATGTCCTAGGGGAATATTATGTGTTCAAAAATATTTTAGCAAGTTTTATCTGTAGTTTGTATAATAGGTTTAAAAAATTGTTTTCTAAAACAATAATAGGCCTATTATTTTTAGAGTCTAAGGAATACTACTAACTCCAGAATTCATCCAAAATAAATCAATAAATGTGTATATAGATGATTCTAATTTTCAAAATAAAAGAACATGTTCATTGATGACATCAAAAGAACAAAAGTGTTTTGATAAACACTCTAATATATGTTTATCTCTATAAAATATCCCAACCTAACAAAACCTAACCTTTCATGGGGCCACAAAATGTTTTTCCTAAAATGTCTTGCCTTAAATAAAATACCACCATTCATATTTGTAAATTCTTCATTCTATATTATATAGTTTATTTAAACCATATTACACTTTCCAACACAATATAAATTTTCATTTTTTGTTCCATCGAAGAAAGGTTAGTTAAAATAGGTTGAGATAGTGTATAATAATTAACATTAACTAATATCATCATAGTGTGAGTGCACAACAAATTATCAACGACGCCATTATAATAACTGTGAAGTCCCCAGCTGTTATCTATATTTGCAATATTTTGCTTTGAAATATTATATTAGTGTTGATAACGTATAATATTCTTGGTCCAAATTAAAAGATATCCTCGAAGTTTATAGTTATAAATTAGTTTTAGAACATATAGTGAAGTTAATGTAGTTGAACATTTACGTGAGCTCTCATATTATTATTATTATTAGCACCGCGTCTTACTACCCGTTCGGGTTATACGCACTTACGCTAATGTGTAATGGTAGGGTGATTGTGAGATGAAATGAAGGACCTACAGTTTAACGTGGAATCCGAACCACGGTGGAGGCCTGGCATTCCCCACATTCACAAGATGTCTTGTCAGAGGTGAAGGAAGGGTTTGGCAATCAGATAAATCTTTGCCGGGACCGAGGATTGAACCCCGGCCGCCAGCTCAGAAGTCTGACACCTTACCCCTTGACCGCCAGGTCACCACAGCTCTCATATTGATGCTTTCCAAGAAACAATGTACCACATGGCTGAAAGAGTAGATATCCCGTGACTTTGTCAAGTTTATATTTTTATTTTTATTATACTATTAGATCTACAGACAGTATTTATTGTGTTTTGAATCGATTAATATTATTTTTGTATGTTTTTAAATTTTAAACATTTTTAAATATTTTGTTTAAAAGAAAAATAAATGGTACGTTATTCTACACAAACTGTATCTATCTTTTATCTTAAAATAGATACATTTTCATAAACTCTTAAGATTTTTGAGACAAAATAATACACATTGTTGCATAAGTACTACACCAAAAAGTATCAATGAAAAAAAAAGACATTGTTACAGATATATTGACAAAAGAGGAATATCTTTGTTCACCAAGGAACATAACATTCAATTTAACATTTTCAAAGAGTTCCAAAAACTTTTGGTTTTATAAAACTACATTTTAATTAAAATATTTTAACTCATTCTACATGTTTAAAATGATAAGTTTTCTCTTATCTCAAATTGGTGCATAGATAAAATCATGATTGGAAATGTTTGTATATGTATAGTAGACCTACCGGCTTATTTTCATGGGAAAATGAAAGTGGTCATTTTGTTTGTAATTTTAAAAATGGTTTAGGTGAATTTCAAGAAAATAATTTCTTTCTCTTTTTGCCTTTCAGTAAACTACCACTAATTTCAGGATTAGTTATATAATTCCAAAAATTCCTTGTAGGGGTCTTATAAAAACCTTAGGTACCAAGTTTTAGTCCGATCAGTTAAATTGTTTTGGATCTAGTCCTAGATGTACAACATCGCAAAAATAACTTTTTCAGTTTCAGGGAGTCATGAAACGTCAACATTTATCACATTCTTAATTTAATTTTTTTTAAGGTCACAATAATTCTTTGTACGAGAGTTTGAGAGAAAGTAAAAACTACTTTTAAACATTAATAGATTTAATTTCATCCCCTTATAAAGCCTTAATAATTTCTTGTGGAAATTGTTTATTATTATTAGCACCGCGTCTTACTAACCGTTCGGGTTATATGCACTTACGCTAATGTGTAATGGTAGGGTGATTGTGAGATGAATATTCCCCACATTCACAAGATGTCTTGTCAGAGGTGAAGGAAGGGTTTGGCAATCAGATAAATCTGTGACGGGACCGAGGATTGAACCCTGGACCCCCAGCACAGAAGTCTGACACCTTACCCCTAGACCACCAGGTCACCGAATTTTTTATTAATTTAATGTGCACAACATGGCTTTACTTACTCTAAGGCTATGGAGAACAACATGGTCTTTACATTTATGTGTAAGGTGTAAAGTAAGAATATTTACATACTCTTCGAAATTCTTACCTGGAAACCATGTACTGGAACTTCATCTCATCCCTTAGCATTAATCATCATTTACATGTGTTTGATGATAGTTTTACATATTCATTTGGTAGTATTTACAAGTAATAATGTATTAAAATATTATTTTTAACAATTTATGCCAGAGATTTAGCAAACCCAATCCTTACAAAACATTTCCAAAGATTGAATTATGGAATAAATCAATTCATTTTCCGAAGTAAAATAAACCTAGACTAACATAGTAAAAGATAATACAAAGCTAATCTAGATTTGTCCGATTTTCAGATAAACTATTGAAACCTATTTTGGACTCTTCTCGTTGTTTGTTTGTTGTTCACTAAACCTTTTTAACCATCTAGTTACTGGAAGCGTGCTGATTTTGGTTATAACCACAGGTTAATAAAGAACCATGTTCGATGACAGATTATTGAACTTTTATTAATTGGTAATAGCAGAAAGCTTCTATTAAACATTTAAAGTTTATAGGTTCGTGCAATGTTACAATCACAGCTGATCTGTAAATAACAATGTATGATACAACTGTTTCGTTTGATGTGCAAGCATACACTATCATATTTGACTGACCTAAAGTAGGTTAGTAAAGTGAGGGTCCAAAAGTGTGTGTGTAAAAGTGAATGAGAGTTGAACTGTGGTCCCGCCCGCGTAGAAGCCAGAGAGCAAGACCACGTGACCTGCACTCTAGCGCCACACACGGTGTGTCCAGAGTTCAAGAGCGTGCGGTGCCGGTAGAGTGACGTCATACTCTTCATTATGGAACTAATTACAATCAGGCGACAGCTTGGTCAATCTTAACATTAATGAGCAATCAGCAATATGGAACATTCTAAGTTTTAAATAGATACTATTTTCCAGACAGATATCTCAGCACTGATGTGAGTAGATACGTTTTATTCGTTAAAAAAAGTGTATAGTGGAAAAGTAGTTTAACAGATTTTGCTTATAGTACTATCTATTTACCCTATGTTAGAAGCTCAAAAATATGTATGATTACTAATCACTAGTAAGAGAAAAATCTCGAGCCTCGGGATACTATTTTTCTATCTAATACAGTTTGAAAATACAAAATAAATATAGATTATTTTTAGTCAAGGCTAGTACTATGCATATATAAAATTGATTTGATATGGAAGAAAATATAAGGAAACAAATATATTAATCATTCAAAATTATTGCCCCTTTAATTAAAATATACATCTATCCTAAGAATATGTCCAAAATATTTAACGTAATATAATTATTGTTTCACAATGGACAATTTTTATTGCATTTCAAAGTATATTTGTATAGTAGCAAATTCTATAGTTTGGCATCCCTGAGAATTTTTTTTATAAATGTGTTAAGTGTAATATATTTTAGGGAGAATGTATGCCCGAAGCCGTAGATTATTTTTATTATCTTCAACACCTTTCAATAAATATAATCGGGCGACTCAAAAAATTTAAAAAAACCATAATTTTAAAGTCATCATTTCCATTTTGTGATCTAAAATAAAGCTTGGTCGTAGTCAATACATTGATTATAAATATGCGAGGGGGAGACAAATAAAAATACACAGTAATTACATATGTCATATTTTAATTACTTAGGAATATGATTAAGGCTATTTATTGTATAGCTAAAATTTATTGGTTTAGTGGTACGATGGTACGATAGCCTATGATCGTAACTGTTCCTTAGAACTCATCAATTTATGTTTTCTTCTTTACACGATATCTTAAACTTAAAACTTAATTGAAATATTTTTATATGATTACAATTAATCCTATTTAAAAAAGACTTAAATATTTTATATCATTATCATCGTATAGTTTTTAAGAATTATGATTTAAAAACTAGGGTTATTTTTAGTGTTAAAAGTTTAACAAAATCCATATACACTTATCAAAATCTACATTCTTTGAAGGGAAGTCTCATTATGAAAAGTTATCATATTAATGTTCAAATACAATTTATTTTATAATGAGTAGCTTACAGGATAAACCAACTTTTGTAAATATTATCTACAGATGTGAAAACTTGAGAACTTTGTAAAGTTATATAGAGTAATTAGTTCAAATTCACTTACTTGAAATAAATTACTCGTATCACTGGGGATTAACATTGTAGCTATTCATCAAAAATCTATTCTTGGTTTGAGATAAAAATGAAGAGGATTATCTTAAATTCCGGAGAAAACTAACATTGGAATAATTTACCCAATACATTACATATACAAATAAATTATTGTTAGTAAAGTTTTTACATGGGAAGAACTATATCCAAACTACTATATGGGCAAATTTAAACCCTTCTTAATATATTCAAATTTTCAATTTTTAAAAATTATATTTGTGTTTACATATTATGGTACTTTAAATAAGATTATCAGATAAACCAAAATTCTAAAATGCGTATAGATAATTTTTATGAAATGTGTAAGGTCAAACGTGAGAGTCAATTTCTACTATTTTAGGTTTGTACTATTTTTCGACTGACATTTTTTTATTTTGTAATTAATTTGGAAAACATTATCGCCATAATTTTAAATCAAATATATATTTCAAATAAATCTTTAATTTTATATGTTCATGTTTGAGAGGTATACGTGCAATTGATAAGAAGTAATGTTATTTTAATAGAAATGACAAATATTCGTAAGATATGTAGTGTTCTAGTACTGAGGATCAACAGAATCTAATAGCAAAGTGTGACGCAATAATAAAAGTCTACCATTTCTCCAGAGAAAGCCACGGTCCAGTGAGCTGTCTGAACCTGTGGACAGCTCATGCCATGTGGCTGCCGACAGAGATCAAAGAGTAGGGTTAACATGCCGTCGTCCCTTTTCGTGTTGACTCTCCGCCACTGGAAATGTAACATTCAATCTTATCGGTCCAACAGTTGATATCTAGAAAACCAACTGAACCAAATAAAGAAGTCATAAAGTAGAAACATCCATGTGGGTATCATACAGAAATCTCTTTCATGACATTTCATTCATTTTATACTACGCACTTAATATATACATATTATAATATATATTAATAAAAGAAAGAGTTTTTCATGGCCATTGCATGATATCTATCGCACTCAGAGATTTGAAATTTCAAAAGTTGCTAATTCCTCTGAACGAATATGTGCACCTTGAGGCCTGAAATTTAAAATTTAACGTTACCTTCCACGTACAATCATTAAACTATGCAAGTTTCCCGCGGGAAACGCCCGGTTCTTCACCCTTAAAAGTACTCGTAGTTAGGATAGCAATGTGTATCTTTTGTGTCCAACATTATTTATATAATTGGTTACAGTTAATATGTAATATTAATTTAATTTGTCAGTGAAGATAAAATTTAAATATATTTATTCCAATTTGTAGCCCTGCCGCTTTGAAAATGTTAATTTATGTAAAATAATTTAAAACGTGCTAAAATAATACAATTAAAAACACGAAGATTTATGATGTTCTAATATCCTCCCACTTATTTTTATTAGATAAATAAAATACTTACACAAGGTAAAGTACTTCATACCAAATAAAGAATAATAAATTAATTCTACAACTCATATATTATTTACGTTACTCTGACACAATACATTATTATTAGCACCGCGTCTTACTACCCATTCGGGTTATACGCATTTACGCTATTGTGTAATGGTAGGGTGATTGTGAGATGAAATGGAGGACCTACAGTTTAACGTGGAATCCGAACCACGGTGGAGGCCTGGCATTCCCCACATTCACAAGATGTCTTGTCAGAGGTGAAGGAAGGGTTTGGTAATCAGATAAATCTTTGCCGGGACCGAGGATTGAACCCCGGCCGCCAGCATAGAAGTCTGACACCTTACCCCTAGACCACCAGGTCACCGGACACAATACAATTTGAGTTTTCATTTAATTTATATTTTCAGATTGAATCGATAATTCAATTTTCTTAGAAGCTTTATAAGACATTCTTAAAAAGTTATTCTACATTTACAAGAAAATGTTGATATAGCGTGATTTATTTTGTCTTGAAAACTTTTGACACATTTAGTATTGACTATGACGATAAATAAGTTCGTAAAGTTTGAACCATGAGATCGGGTGTTAAATATATCCTTTGTGATTCATAAATAAAGTTTATCTCTGAATTTAAACAATGTCACCTGGGTAGAGGTAATATTTTCAAATGAATAATGATAATTTACTATGTTTTACGGGTCATAGTTGGAAAAGTAAAATTCATTTAACCTAAAGGGTAGCTCTCTTACCAATAGTTTAAAATGCATTATAAAGGTATCATGATTGTCTAATAGATGGAAGCACTAACCTTTCAGATTAAAAGGAGTGTACTTATGACAAATATTTCCATCTCCTTTTTTCCACATTTATTTGAGGTATTTCTGAGCCGGCTGATTGTATTAAAACATGACTTTTAAATTAACTTAAATCTATTACAGACATAGCACCCAGTCCCCCAGCCGTTAACTCTTCACCATAAAAGGGAAAACCCACATTTAACCAATGATACATTTATCGGGTATTCTGGGAATCAAATCCTGGTACACAACACCAAATGAGCTAAGATGTATATTTTTAGCTATCAAACTAAAATAAGTTTTCTCTTAAATCAATTTGCTTAATTTACTTTGCCACAGCGCTTGTACTGAACTATTAAAAATAGATAATTTTATTTTACACTTGTTTAGTCTGAATTTAAATAATTTTTGTTTATATATTTGGTTAATTTTACAGTCTATTACAAAGCTATTCATGTAACTGGAAAAGGATGAGAACGTTAAGTGACCGAAACTTAGCTGAAAATCAATCTAATTCTAAAATACCTGGTCTAAATTATACCTTTAACTTCCCACTCAGATGAGATAGATTATCCGGGCCATTCAAATTGATACATTTTTCACCACGTATTAGTGCCCATCTGAGGCAACCATATTTAATTACACTAATTGAGTAAGGATGATTAAGGGTGAATTAAAATTAAACGAAAGGTACACGGGAAAAGGAAGGAAAGTACAAATTTAGTTAAAATTGAGCTAGTGCTGCCATCTGTTAGACAATCAAGAGATCTATCTAATGTAATTTAACTATAGTCTATATATATACAATTATATATACATATATATATATACAATTATATATACATATATATATATACAATTATATTTTTTGGTGGTTGCTGGGGTCTTTATGGGGTTTGAAATATAAAAGTTGTTTTCCGGGAAAGTGTGTGAAATATGACTTTACCCCTTTTTCCCTTGTACTTTCCAAATATGCTTCACTTTCTTAGAGAAAGAGTGGGTAGCCCTTGAAGAAAAATACACCCTGATAACATTGGGACAGGACTAGAGCCCAGATCTAAGCATCCAAGCAAAGCAAAACAAAACAGGACAACCTTAATATTTATTTTACGTGTGAGAATGAACTTTATTATTGATATTGGGTGGTTTCCCTTAAATGGTTTCCCCCTCTCTCTCTCCACGCAAATGCTATACAATTAATATAAATTCAACCTTCTCACCTATAGTCCATTTAGCGTAATTAGTAAGTTAGCTCATAGCTTGACAATAGTAAGACATGGTGCTAAAAATAAAATATTAAATAACTTATTTAGAACTTTTGAAAGATTACTAAAAAATTACGGTGAAATTGTAACTATACCATAAAACATATTGTAAAAGTGTCAGGCAGTAATTGAGAGATTTAACGTTCCCACTTTCTCCCTACCAAAAACACAATAATGGCCCCCTCCTTATTCCAATTAATTCCCCTTTGTAATTACTGCATGCGACCTATATGTAGTCGCTGATGGCTAGGGTATTACCGATAGGAGGGGACAGGGATTTATGTAAATGGGGTTTAAATTGGTCACATAGTTTATCTCCGGGAAAACCGAACTTCCCATACATTCAAACATATGTCCCAAGCTCCTACTTCCCTTATGGTCCCGACGCTGTGTACAGATTGGTGAGTAACACGACTCTCAAAGTTGGATATAGGAGATACCGTTGAACCCAATATCGGCGAAGCTAGCGGACACTAAAGCTTAATTCACACACTCACAGAAACATAATAATAATAATAATAATAATACTTTATTATTATTATTATTATTATTAGCACCGCATATTACTACCCGTTCGGGTTATACGCACTTACGCTAATGTGTAATGGTAGGGTGATTGTGAGAGGAAATGAAGGACCTACAGTTTAACGTGGAATCCGAACCACGGTGGAGGCCTGGAATTCCCCACATTCACAAGATATCTTGTCAGAGGTGATGCAAGGATTTGGTAATAAGATAAATCTGTGCCGGAACCAAGGATTTAACCCCGGACCTCCATCACAGGAGTCCGACACCTTACCCCTAGACCGCCAGGTCACCACCGAAAAATAGAAAGCAGTATTTACGCAGTAATTCACACACTTGAAGTTGACCCATGATGCAATGTAACACTTTAAAACAGCTGACTAACAACATTTTTTATTTCCTAGTGGATACACATATATTTTAGATCAATGTTCCGATGGTTGTTTTCAAATTATAACGCTGTGTCGTGACACAATCCAATGCATCGATAAACACGCTTTATGTTAACGCGCTGTTTCAAATCTCCTCACAACAAAGCTGTCTGCTAGCTTCTGACTGTAGAGCGCATGCGTTGATAGATGCGCACGCGCACTGATTTAAGATGGTTGGCTCTAATATTTGATTAGTTCTCCTGTGCCTAACATCTCGAGCAGAGCGGACAAAGTAGAGAATAGTTCAACTTCAGCAGAACAGCTCGCGCGGATTAGAGGGAAATCTTGAGATTGGCTAGAGCACGTCACATGACTAAGTTTCTGTTCTGCGTTAGTTTCTCTGGAAACGTGTGAATCCACAGTAAGTCAATGTGTTCGACAAACATGATCAGTGCCTGCTCAAGTGCATTTAATTATTTAATCTGATTTTCACATAGTCTCTTAAGATTGGTGCTTGACAATCTACTTTTATTATTATTATTACTATTTTGTGTTTATAGACGCGTCGACACCAATAGTCCATTAGCGCCTTATAATAAAATGTTTATAAACAGAGTAATATCCACATAGGGGAAAAAAAATAATCATAATACACCAACTGTAAACAGAATATGTTTCAATTAATTTAAACAGACAATAAAACATTTTAAAATAAAATAAAAATAATAAAAACATATCAATATGAGATATTAACCAACTCTATAAGAGTGATACTCAAACGTAATTTAAAAGATTCCCCTAACGTATAAAAATGAATAGGTAAATAACTCAATTCGAACTGTCACGTAACAAAAAACGAAGGTCACTATAGTGAATTTACTCAATATTAGATTTTCTTCCCATTTTGTGCAGTTTTTTTTAACACTGTGTGTTACTAACCGTTCGGGTTATACGCGTATGTACAAATTACAACAAAGCTTTAGGAATTACTAAGGTCTAATTGAGAGGAATTGCACCAACATTTACGTGGATGGAAGATGGAAAACCATCTAAGAAATCCACCTTCAGTGCTACCGACTAGGATTGAATCCCAATATTCTCGTCTTCGGCAGTTTAATTGAACACGAGAGTAGCGCGTTAGATCACGCAGCCACCGAAGTGGGTATGTGTAGTTAAAATTAGTGTATATTTCTGTATCATTGGGTACGTGAGCCAAGACGTCAACTTTGTGTGGTCTGTTTTGTCGGTGACGTAAATGTTGGGTCTCTAATATTGGCTGGTTTTACTGCGGATGTCTACCTTTAGAGACCGTATTAAACAGGCGTTTCTTGACGCGTGAAAAGAGTCACATGCGTTCTAGCCGTTTGTTTCTATACACGCAACATATGCTACGCATCATGAAAAGGGTGAGAGGAAATGAACAACAGAGACCAGGGTTACCAGTCACTTCAATTCTAACACTCGTAATGGATCCGTTTATTGTTGCCAATTCAGGAACAAATAAAGCGGTAGAAAAATAAATACCCAACTACAAATAAGAAACGCACTACCTGCTAGTGAAGTATCTACACTGATACTGGTACTGAGTTAGACTGAGGCTCCAAAACAAAAGTCGTAACGGTTGGTTGCTCTGCAATTGCGCCAAAATGGCGACACAAAAGTTGATACCTGTATATTATTATTATTATTATTATTAGCACCGCGTCTTACTACCCATTCGGGCTATACGCACTTACGCTAATGTGTAATGGTAGGATGATTGTTAGATGAAATGGAGGACCTACAGTTTAACGTGGGATCCGAACCATGGTGAAGGCCTGGCATTCCACACATTCACAAGTTGTGATTAATACACGTCTTGTCAGAGGCGAAGGAAGGGTTTGGTAATCAGATAAATCTGTGCCGGGACCGAGGATTGAACCCCGGACCTCCAGCATAGAAGACCGACACCTTACCACTAGACCACCAGGTTACCTGACACCTGTATAAAATGTACCATTGACGCGGCGTTGTCTAGGTCATGACAGCACACTTTTAAGATCGTGGCGACATAAATGATACGTTAGAGGTTAGACAGTATAAAATAATTGATTAGGCCCCTTCCCCTACCCACTCACTAGCGTTCATTCCTTGAGGCAAGGCTAGTCCGCAAGGTTGGAGTACAAGTTAGTGGTCAAGCGGGTGACGTATGTCTAAACGCGAAATCCTTACAGCCAGTCCCTTCGGTGAATCCGTCAGATAAGAGTGCAAGTTAGTGTTTAGGAGGAATGACACCTGTTCAAACACAGATTCCTTACTGCAAGTCCCGTCACGCTTCTATAAATAGTAAGCCACTCACTAGCGTTAGTTTCCAGACTTTCCATTATTTCTCGTTCTTGAGTCAGTGGTGTGACAAGTATCTGTTTGTACGCTATTTTCATAAATTTACTTTATCGCTACCTTACAGGTAGAAAAAGTATTGTGATCATCAAAAAAATCGAACTCGAGATTTTGATTAATCTTGATGTTTCATGACCCCCGAGTCCTAAAAAGTTGTTTTTGAATTTCTATCCATGTTTGTACCTCCGACTAGATCCTAAACTATTTTACCAATCAGGCTAAAACTTGGTATCTAGGGTTTTTGTAGGGTTGCCCCGAGGTATTTTTGGAATTGGCTATAAAACCCTAAAATTAAGGGTAGTTTACTGAAGGGCAAAAAGAGAAAAAGTCGATTAAATTTAATCTACATTTTTTTTAAATATTCCAAACAAAATGGCTACTCTCAATATTTAGGCAAAATTACTTTAAGGGACTCCGGTATAATGCGTAAATTACCATTTTTTTAAAATCATATTTCCAAATCTATTTAAAACATGAAATTACTTATAATTATAATTATGTATATCTATTTATAATACAAATATTTTATTTGAATCTTATATTCATAAAACCATTAACCTTCATGCTATACGCCAATATTTATAATTTTTAACTTTTTGACCACAACATGTAAAGTATTGCGCATATAAAAAAGATCTAACCTGAAATGTTGATGGATGTCGACGTCTAATAACCCCCCAAACCCTAAAAAAAAAACTGTCTTTTTCAATGCCATTTGTCTGTTTGTCTATTTAAACTTAAAATTAAGAGTAGTTTAATGAAGGGCGAGAAAAGGAAACATCGACTTTCCCAGAATAGGTTTTAACAATTTTGATTAGAATTCGTATATAGACGTTGATTAAGATTATAAATAAACTGGCTATTTTCATTTTACCATAAAAATGAATTTAGGGTACTTTACAGAAGCGGAAATTTTCGTATATCCGCAACTATTTGGGATACTAAATAACTTATCATTCCAAAATTTTAGTACTATTACAAATAAAAAACATTTATATGAAATATATTTTTATAAATCCAACAGTTTCTGAGATATTGGCAAATATATTGATACAATTTTTTGGGCTTTTGTTGTAAAGAGATACTACTTAAGTTTTACGCAATAATTCTCCAATGCCATAGAGTAATTAAATATAAGTAAGTCTCTCAAAAATGCTTATGTTATTCCTTAAACCTCTTTGGAGAAATGTTTGTTCAACGATGATCTATCTCAATTTTAGACTCAATAGTCAATATTTACATTTGTTGGTCAAAATTTCAAAATGAGGAATTTAATAGCAATGCGATGGCATGAATATTTGCAACACCTAATAAAATTTTGAAAATGTTAACAGGAAGTTGAAATTTTAACACGAAGTGTTGACTCTTGTGGACCCAATATTGATCTGTTTTATCGGTCCAAACACACAAATGAGGAAATAATTCTTTAAAAATAAAATTATAAAATTTTAAACCGAGACTCAAAAAATGTTTTACATAAATATAGTGCAATTTATGCTTGGATTTGATAGTGTATATTATTTCGTTTCACATATATTACAAGTTTTGAGTAAACATCTCCATTTTCAAACAATAGAGCGAGAAAGTCCGTGCGGTGTCTCGTACCATTTATTTTTGTTTTGCCAAGAATTTTTATTTCTAGTGTTATGAAAGATTTGGAAATCATTCGGCTCGTTTGCCCTTAGCTCACGCAGAAGCTGTATGTGGCTGTACATCTCACGCTGAGAAAGTCACTTTTTCAACCACATAAGTTTTTTTATCCCTTCTTTTAAATAATAAAACAGTGGCTAATCCGACGCAAGCAGCTTCTATTTGTCTTTTACAACTCATTTTAGTACCCCACCGTCTGATAGACGAAAAATCTTTCAGGAATAAATATAAGGTTGAGTTAGCGGGATACTTTCTTTAAACGACATGAGAACCACCCATCAACAGAACCTCTTTCCTTCAAGATCAACTTTGTTTGAAAAGATTGGAAGATATTGGATACTGTTAGATGGCCATGAGGGGAATGTTTTCCCAGCGAACAACAAGAGGGTTATGCCAAAGACATGCGTGACTGGAAGGCGCGAAAGAGGTTAATTATGTTAATGTCCAACCGCAGACTTATTATTATTTATTATTATTATTATTATTATTATTATTATTAGCACCGCATCTTACTACACGTTCGGGTTGTACGCACTTACGCTAATGTGTAATGGTTGGGTGATTGCGAGATGAAATGAAGGACCTACAGTTTAACGTAGGACCCGAACCACGGTGGAGGTCTGGCAATATGAAATAGAGGACCTACAAATTAACGTGGAATCCGAACCACGGTGGAGGCTTGGCATTCCACACATTCACAAGATGTCTTGTCAGAGGTGAAGGAAGGGTTTGGTAATCAGATAAATCTGTGCCGGGACCGAGGATTGAACCCCGGACCCCAGTACAGAAGTCCGACACCTTACCCCTAGACCACCAGGTCACCTACAACCACAGTCTTATTTTTCCGTTCGTAAATCCGACAGTAAAGAACGCTAGTGAGTGGCTTGCTATTGTCTCCTTTGTATTTAGAGAAAGCGCTTCACGAAACACCTGTATAAAAGGACCCTAAATGTTTTCCCACCCTCCCTACACGTAAATGTGGCTATATTCTCCCTGAACTTTCACTTTTCACATCTCTACCCCGTTATTACAGCTGTTTCGGACAGTTGGCAAAAGAAGGTACACCAAGAAAAATTAAGTTAAATGTATAAGAGGAAAAGAGAGGAGTTACATTACACATATTCCAGTACAACAAATTTTATAAATCAAACCCCATAAGAGACCCGGAAAATCTCTTTTATTTTTGTAGTATTTAAATAAGACAGATACCTCTTTTAACCATAATATAAAATGCGTTAGAATGGTCTCAAAATTGTTTACCAGGTGTCATTAATAACTCATTTGAGTTCAAATACGACTTTCTCCCTTATAACCTTAAAATGTGTTCCTAAGGTGTATTCACAGCTGCAATCAAAATATTAAGGATCGTCGAATAAAAATAATTACTTATTTGTTGAGAATATTACTCATATACACTTCTAGCTCTTTATAAAATGTGTTTGGTTAATAATATTTTAAGATAATATTGGTTTACACTATCCACTCATAGTAGGAATAAGAACACCGTTTTACTAAACACTATGCAAATAAAATGTTTGTTAACTTATTTATATAGATTTGAATATTTATTAAATATTATGTTACCTCAATACCCCCAACTGATGGTCAGATGGTTTCATGTGTCAAACGTGTAGTAGAATGTATTTTCGGTGGAGCAGGTATATGTTCGAATATTGGCCGGGTACAATCAAGATTGTTTTCTCTGTGTGATTTATCTTTTAGTTTTTACATCCATTCTCACTTTTATTTGAGAGTTTATTTAATAAAAAATACTTTATTTGTAATCACTCCTTAGATATGAGTTCTTAAATTTTAGTTTTGTAAATAAAAATTATATTTTTAAGCTAGAATCATAAAAGAAGCCATGGTTAAAATCCCTGCAGGATATAATGATGGTGGATTTTCGTAAATATTTTTCCAATCTCCTTTTGCTTCTTCTGTTTAATTCTATATTATTCACCCCTACCTCATTATTATAATTAAAATACGTATAGCCCGGAGACACAATGATGCGTTTGGCAAATTTCTTTATAATGCTGCGATTGCTTCAGAATGTTGTCTCAAAAGGAAAGGCAATATTATTTATCTAAGTTTTTTAATTATAACCACTCCTTACTTTCAACTATCTTTAGAATGTTTTCTAAAATGTAATATTTATGTTAATAACGTTCTTGAGCAAAGTGTTCGTCCAATTTAAAAAATGAGTAATCTAACTTTAGTGATCAAAGACCCTTGAAATATCAAAGTGGTTCGACATTTTGTCAAGAGTTAATAAACCACATCACAGAAATGTACAATAATGGCTTTTTCATTTACTCTTATTACCTTTTTCGTGTTATTTATATTTCTTAATCATTCAAAATTCCTATTTTAAAGTGAGTTGGAAGGGGACGCGAGAAAATGCCAGTGTTTCTGCAGTTTTTATGGGAAAATATTTTTGGCAAAAAAAAATTGCTTCAGTACAAATATAGAATTTGATTTTCTTCACGTGGTGACATAAATGTTTGTGGAATATCTGTCAAGGGTTTTCTGGAATTTAATGACAACTTTTTATCTTTATTTAAAAAGTTTATTAGATAATGCCATCATGGTCTATACAGATGTTAAACAACTGTTGATATCAACATGTGAAGAAAATTAAACTCTGTTTGAATTTAAGCAATAGTTTATTTATTTTGGCCAAATATATGTTTTGATATAAAAAGTGAAAAAATACTGGCCTTTTCTCGCATCCAATTGTATCCCAACTTAATTTAAATTTATAGATATAAAAACCCACACTCAGTTTGCTCACACGTTGAAATTATCAATTTTAAACTGAAATTTCGATATTGCACTATCATTATTGCTAGAATTTGTTTCTTTTGAAAATTGGAGCTATTATGCTTTGAATGAAAAATAACCAATCAACTATTTTAAGATAAATAAGATTTTATTTGCTTTCCTTCTTATTAACCATTAGCATCTAATTAAACTAATAGATAGGGATGAGAAAGGTAGATTTGAGAGGAAATTCACATGCATTTATGCAGTTAGATAGTGGGAAATAATCAAGGAAATATTATTCTCAAGATACTTGCTGAAGTTATTAGTTATATTATTAGTATAAGACTAGTATTTTTATTTCAATAAAACATATGCCTATGTGCATGAGGTCTAAACATCAATCTAACGTACAGTTTATGGTTTAACACACTATCTGCACGTAAACACGGGTACAGTTCCTCTAAATTATGTATTCCTAAAATTAATCCATTAATTTAATCAAATATCATCTTGACAGTCTTTAGCATTATATATACAGTATATACATATATATACAGTACATATTAAAATACAACACACATAAATAATAAAACCTTAGATAAAGGAGTGTAAAAATATCTAAACTCTAATATTATAAAGATAAAATTCTTAAAATCAACCCTAATTGTCTTAATGTGGATACAACACATTTATTAAAATCATGCTCATAACTTACCCGCAATCCTGACATATTAATATGGTTGAACTAGAATCAACAACAATGTTACATTTAAATATCTATTACTGTGTATCTCCCTTATATAAACAAGTTAGTTCGCGATTGAGTTGGTTTATATGTTTGTATGTATGTATGCTCACGATAAACTCGAAAACCGCTAAAGAGATTTAAACAGGATTTTTACTTATGTGTTCCTTATCTTCTCATTGCAGATATTGGCTATATTTCTTCCTGTTAAAACCCAATAAAATTGACGGTATTAAAAAATTCTCTCGTAAACCACGCAATAAATTGCTAACGTCTCTTTTATGTCTAATTTGCTCTACAATTCAAACTAATTCTTCTAATAATAGGAAACCTAAAAGTGTAAAATTGTTTATTTATTTATTATATATACTTTTGTGAGCTTGGACATTTTTATTTGCTTGACCACCACATTGGTCGACTCAAAAATCATGAAAAAATAATTATTTGGCTTAGATCAACGTGCCTAAGGAAATCTTGGGCGTTGACATTAACCCTAGATTATATATATTCAAATTTCGATGCCTTAAATCACGTGACGGTTTGTGGCTATGTCCAAGACCATAATACGTGGTAGGTAAAATATAAGTATGGTAACAGTTTAGCCAGTAAAGTAAATACTTACCTTGAATTCCACAAAGGTATAGTTTATTTTAAAGGGCCGTAGTACAGTCTGTCAAGATAGGACTTCCATTATTCAGGGTAAACGGACTGTGCTTAGAAAAACATAAAAATGTTCTTTCAAGTATTTTTTATAACCTTTAAAAATAGTCATGGGCTTACACCTAGGACTGAGACAACTACCGTGGACATCTTAAAAACAATAAAATTATTGAATTGAACTGTAAATAGGCCTGCTTACTTAAATGCAACTATTTGTGTGCTTCTTTATGGATTTTACTCTTTTACAATCATATATAAATATATATGAACAATGAACTTTGGATTTAATTGTATTGAACAACCAGCTCTAATGAAACTAATCTGACCAAATCCAAATACATTTCAATGTGTGATAAAGATGTTGATTAAAATGAACCGTTAACTTCGTTTCTAGAGAACCTACCTTACCTACCATTAGCTCCGCCTCTTACTACCCGTTCGGTTTATACGCCTATGCACTAATTACACTAATGGTTTATGGACTAGGAGGGTTTAATTTAGAGGAATTACACACGGTTTGCGTGGAAGGAGAGTGTAAAGCCATTTAGGAAATCCCACCTCAGTGCACCCGACAAGGATCGAACCCCGACCTTCCCATCTTTGTCAGTCTAGTCTAACACTAGAGTAGCTAGTTAGACCACGTGGCCACCGAAGCGGGTTATACCATAGTTATTATTTTGGTAACACATATAGTAACGAAATCTATGGAATGGGAAGGAGACTAAAGACCGAGTGCAGAGAACCACTCTGACTCACTCTCCAAGCTTAAATTTTTGCCGGGAAGGGGGGAGGATTGAGGGCTTGTTGAGTTGCGTGTGGCTCTGACTTTGCTGTTAGAAATGGGAAAGGGGGGGTGGGGGAGTCAAGCTATGTGGCTTTAGTGGGCCAGTGATGATGGTGATCTTGGTGTTGATCGTGGAATACCCAACTTCTTAAGCCATATTTCCTCCTCGTGCTACCCTTGCCATTGTTTATTACATCTCTAACCAGAGTAGCGTTCCCCTTCTGTGTCTTTATCGCCCAGGTGCCTATTTAAACTTAGGCGGGGTTGCCTGATCCATATTTAGTCCCTGAATATCTTGTAGAACGAGAGATGAGTTGTTGTATCTCCAAACTATCCGTCGAGAGACAGAGTAAAATAATTTGTACGGTGCACTGAAAATCCAAACCATACATCGATACAATAGAGTAAAATAAATGGTACGGTGCACTGAACATCCAAACCATACATCGAGACAACAGAGTAAAATAATTTGTACGGTGCACTGAGCATACTTTGTCTCTCCTTTATCTAAAAATGGAGATGTTTACGAAACAACTAGTAAGTTATGTGAAAGGGAATAATATATATTGTTGCTGAAGTATGATGTAGAAAGAGAGCGTTACATTCTACCAAAGAGTATAAATGAAATAATACACACTTTTACAGAAACATTGAGGAAATATTAATAATTCCGTACACCAAAGAGAAAAGCAATAAATTCACAAATTTAAATGATCGAAGTTAAAATAATCTTATTTTTATAAAAGAGATATTTTCTTTTTTGCTATATCTATCAAATTTAAGATTTGTATTTTTAATAGTACTACAATTTTAAAATGATAAATTATTTCATATCTCAAATACTTTCGAATATATTATTAAAATTGGAAGTTTCTACTTATGTAACGTAGACTGAAAATTATTTTCGAGGTAAAATGAGAGTTTCACAATCGATTTGTAATGTTAAACAGTTTTTAAATACAAAATTTAACAAAAATCGTTTTAGCGTCAAGTTCAGAAAATAGATTTTATCTCGTTTTACCCTTCACTAAACTACCCTTAATTTTAGGATTAAATATATAATAATTCTAAAAACCTCCTCCGTGGAGAATTATATTAACCCTCTATATACAATTTTATCCCAATTAGTAAAGTGGTTTAGGCTCTAGTCCGAGATATAGACATATACGAAATCTCAAAAACAACTTTTTTTGTTTTCAGGTCATGAAACTTTGACATTTATCAAAATCTCTAGTCGGTTTCTTTTTTATGAACACAATACTTCTCTCTCCGAGGGGTTAAGAGAGAGTAAAGCTGGGAGCTTGGGATGGATTAGTAGATCATCCACCACTTAGTTTCTTACCACTTTCAACTACACCACTTGGTTTAACGCAATACACTTTTCTATACTAATATTATTATTAGCACCGCGTCTTATTACCCGTTCGGGTTATACGCACTTACGCTAATGTGTAATGGTAGGGTGATTGTTAGATGAAATGAATGGACCTACAGTTTAACGTGGAATCCGAACCACGGTGGAGGCCTGGCATTCCCTACATTCACAAGATGTCTTGTCAGAGGTGAAGGAAGAGTTTGGAAATCGGATAAATCGTTGCCGGGACCGAGGATTGAACACCGGTCGCCAGCACAGAAGTCTGACACCTTACCCCTTGACCACCAGGTCACCTCTATACTAATAAGATAGTTCATTCGGCACTCTTAGATATTTTATTTGACACAGCTTTACGGAGCCCTCATTACAGACGCTGCACATTAAAACACGTTGATGTATATTCCACCGTGAGAAACATTCAAATGTGTTTATCGAATGGCCCATTTGGACCCTGCCCGTTGTCAACTCTTACTCGCTCCATTTTACCTCTAATTATAAGTTTTATTCCCTTGAAAAGCTAATTTAATTCGTCTGACCACGACTAACACTGTCAAAAGGACTGGCCTCGACTCCCAATGTCGCGAGACTTGGACTTTCATCGAAGGTAGACTGCTTTCGACTCCCGGATTTCAACTTTCGTCGACGGTAGACATAACTGGTTTTGACTCCAGGATTTCAACTTCGGTCGTCAATTTGACTCCCGTCGCTGGTAGACTAAAGACTTATCCCGACCCTCGAGGTCAGTTAAACTCGACGCAACTATATTCGACCCTTGTCACTGTCATTTAACATCAACTTCGTTCGTCCTCTAAGCCAAGTGACCTATTGTCACGCTCCTGGAAAGCGTTCACCTGGCTCAAATTACTTGTTTCATATAATTTACTAAGTTTCGGCGTGATGGATTGTCACAAGTCTCATACCGTGGTTGTAGCAAGGTAAGACCATAGAGAAAGGAATTTCTCTATGGTAAGACGTACCATAGAGAAATGTATACTGTACAGGCTTCTATAATATACGCTACACCTGTTAACGGCAAGGAATATGTCAATTGACACTTTACAGAACTACTTCCGGCACTCTGGCCTAGTTCCTGGATATGTGGTGTTATAGGGAAAGGATGAAGTGTTACTCATGGCATGGGACTGATAAAATTCGTCAATGACAGTTCCTTTAAAAAAAAAAAAATTATTTAGCACCGCGTCTTACTACCCGTTTGGGTTATACGCTTTAAGTACTAATTACGTTAATGGATTAGGACTTGGGAAGGTTGAATTAGAGGAAGTTAACCTGCACTTGCGTGGAGGGAGAGTGGTAAACCATTTAGGAAAACTCACCCCCAGTTCACCCGACCGAGATTCGAACCTCGATCTCCCCGTCTACAGCAGTAGATCCTTTAAAATTAAATATTTTATCGGTATGGAGTAAGAATCTATAACGAATTCAATCTCACCGGATGAAACCACTTTTAAAGCTGTGGAAGGTGATTCTAAAGGTGAAACGAAAGAAGGTGAAAGCGACTTGCATTAGAAAATAATGTGTTCGGACATTGAAAGAAATGATGGAGGGTGTCAGGACTGTTCTAAGTTTTATTGAATGTGTGTGAAATGTCGAATGGATTGTTGAAATAGCACTAACTCCAGGAAAAGATAAAGAAAAATTTTTTCACTAAAACAGCGAGACCTATACAACAGACAATAGCACATAGTTGACTATTTAAATATTTATTGCTAGAGTTCAATACAAGTTATTTTGTCAGTGATATTTCTTTTTATCACTACCCCTCTCACTGAGGGTCGGAAGTAAACAAATTTCTGTTTTAGTGAACTTCAGACATTTTGAAATTAATATCTGTATCCGTCAGGCTCTTTATGTGCGGAGTTGACTTTATGTTGAGATTGTGAATCCTTAATTTCATAGTGCGACTACTGTTGTGATAGTTCCAAAACAAAGAAACATAAAGGTGACACTTTTTTTTATGTATATTTAATGAAACCCTATGGTATTTATATTAAAATTAAGTGTATTGAGAATTAAAATGTGTGACTACTGGTAAAAGTATCTTCCATTAACCTAACAATTTTAAACGTCACATAAGTAGTAATGGAATTATTTAAGCTGTGCAACTTATACTTTTTTAAATTAATCGTGAGCCTGACGCATTAGACATCACGACTACCAATTAGGGTAATTCTAAACCAAGAAACATATAAAGTGGAAATTTGGCATCAACCTTCGTTCTTAGGGTACTCCTAGTTTTTACTATCACACATATTTTGAACCTGAAATATTAATTGAGGTTGTGGTCAGTACAGGTGGATGCCATTTCTATCTTATTAATATTATTATTATTATTATTATTAGCACCGCGTCTTACTATCCGTTCGGGTTATACGCACTTACGCTAATGTGTAATGGTAGGGTGATTGTGAGATGAAATGAAGGACCTACAGTTTAACGTGGAATCCGAACCACGGTGGAGGCCTGGCATTCCCCACATTCACAAGATGTCTTGTCAGAGGTGAAGGAAGGGTTTGGTAATCAGATAAATCTGTGCCGGGACCAAGGATTGAACCCCAGCCGCCAGCACAGAAGTCTGACACCTTACCCCTAGACCACCAGGTCACCCATTTCTATCTTGAACTGGAAATAATTACTCAAGGAAACTAGCGAATATACACCTTGAGAAGTTTATTTATTTTATATTTATTTTGAATCTTACACCTTCGTCTGCGCGACACTATGCGCGTGTGTGTTAACAAGTCCAATAGACCTAGAAAACTGAAAACATTAGTACTAAGTGAAAATTGAGGCTACAAACATAATAGGAATTTGTTTTACCGTTTTTTAAATTAAATGCATGAATACTTTAAAGATGTTATTACATGTTTGTGATGTTAAAATGGTATCCAATTTGGTTCACTATCACAATTTTCTGATAATATAGTATCGATTTGTATTTTATTGAAATTATTCTTCAATTGGAAATTTCAAACATTAATGCAAATAAATTAAATAAGTACCCCTTACTTCACAAAAGGTAGCGCCGGGTACTTTTAACCAATTTTTCATTTTTTTAATACTCACGTCTACTTAGAGATACTGACAGAAGTTCACTCATGCGTTTATTTTTACGTGCAATTTGATCCCGATGACATAGACAGCATTAATATTAGTGCGAGTAGCTTCAACGTATACAGGATATTTGGAATCTCATAGCCAAACCCCTATAGCTTGTTTGAGACAAAAGTAATACGAAATCTCTATATACTTACATCCGGAAAACTATGCTAATACCGCTAAATTGCGCAATAGCATTAATTTGTGCGTGTAACCGAAATTGATACAAAAAATAGCAATTTAAAAATTAATATAGTAAAGATAACTTCTTAAGTTTATCACAATTTATAAGATACAGAATGTGCTTGTAGATCTTTTTTTGTCAACCTCGGTGGGCTTTGGGGTAAAGTGCTCGCCTAAGGATTCAATGTTTGTGGGTTCAAACCCAGTAAGGGTGGATGGATTTTTCTTGAGCGATAAAAATCCGTT